>JAVTVY010038229.1:0-15999 GCA_036873755.1 Hanleya hanleyi | reverse complement strand
TAACAATCACCTATACATTCCAAGACTTCCAACTAAAGCGTGAACCGTGGATTTTCTAATAGATTAGTGTTGATTGGCCCGTTACATCATCTATAATGGTCGCATCGCAGTATACAGATTAGTCTATCCTCCTTTGGGCGAGTGCAGCTGAGCACGTGGATTATCAATATTACCACGACCTCAAATTATCTGCACTGAATCGCCTATAAAGTGCTGTCTAATGGTAGGAGATGACGCCTAGTCTATCATCCGAACGCAATTAAGTTCAAGTTCAAGTATTTATTGCACAAACACCATAAGAGGCAGAGTACAAATTAAATCGAACAATTAGCCAGAGAAACAATAGTATATGTACATTTGACACCCTGAGTGTGTGAAGGATAAACAGTCAAACATTCACCCAGACTGCGTGGATATATTGTAGATGGAATAGTAATAATGCGAAATATTATGATGCAAATATAGCAAGAACGTGTGCAAATAATATGATAATGCAAACGACACAAACATTAAGTAGAAACTCTTGCACGTAGTCATGTGGTGACGGGTGACAGCTGGGTATATTAGGGCGTTTCCCAAATGGTCACATCCGGTTGGTCCCGTAAGATCCGACCTGGGTGCAATCACATTCATAGAATGAACACACACCACCAGAAAGAGATGGAGTGAAAAGATCCCTTGGTGGGTTTCGAGGTGCCCCATGACAAAATAGAAGTCAATCTTTTTCCTGTGAACTCAATTAACCCATACTTCTAATATAGGTGATCAAATGAGTTTGGAATGCTATTAAAATATTGAAATCGAACACTTAATACAGATCCCGAACTTTATACTCCCAACCCGATATATTCGCAGAGTCGGACTGCAAAATTGTTGACACTTTAACTCGAATTTAAGCTATCTTGCATTGCTGTGATTCGAAAGCTGGTCAACATTTCCAATCTTTTTACATATGTTTGAAAGTCAAGTTCAAAGCGAACCAATTTGTGAGCCAAAGGCGATGCCTTGACCATCTTGTATAGCAGACCGCGTTCCACACCGACGTTACGTATTGCTCGCCTGGTGTTGGTGGTGGGAGCTCCCGTGTGGTAGAACTCTTGGATCGGAGCTCTTGGAGCTCAAAGCGTATGGAGCTGAGAGTTCGGATGTGACATTTGCATATGACCTCTGTGAGGTCACTTCCGCTTCCGTTCACGTGACCGAAACTGACCTTTGACCCCTGCGCGCAATTTTTATCCGCTATTGTTAGCGCAATGTACAGACACCACCACCAACACCACCACCACACACTACCACCACACACACACAAACACACCACCACCACATTCAACCACCACCACCACCGCCGCCACCACCGGGCTTTGACGGGCGTCAACGCCCGGTGGTGGTGGTGGGAGCTCCCGTGTGGCAGAGCCCTTGGATCGGAGCTCCCACCACCACCACCGGGCGTTGACGCCCGTCAACGCCCGGTGGTGGCGGTGGTGGTGGAATGTGGTGGTGGTGTGTGTGTGTGTGTGGTGGAGGTGTGTGGTGGTGGTGTTGGTGGTGGTGTCTGTACATATATGAATGAACATGTGTCCCTCATCAGTCCTTATGTATTGGTCGAATTGGCACCCAGACTACGACGGGCTTTACGTCAGCGGTATGTCGACCTCGTGACCCATGTGAAATTGTTGGATAAGGACTCAGTCCATATGGAAATTGAAAGAACAGCGTCGATGTTGAAAACCTCGGGCACGAACTGGAAAGCGGCGTATGTCAGAGCAATAGCACAAGAGAAACATTTGTTCGAACGCATCATTAAACGACGTTAAAGCGTTAAGAAAGTGTGTTAAGGCGTTGAGACGGGCGTTATCGCGTTTTGCCGGAACCTGTGGGTCCTGCGATGACGCAAGTGAAGGGATGCTGCCACCGAGGGTCCATGGTTCGAGGTGTATCCGCTGTCGTGGTAACCCGCTCTTGTAAATTTGGTACGAGTGAACTGGAGTGGTGGTGGGTACAACGTCGGTCGTCGTTGTCTGTTCACTGTGAGGGATGAGATCCGGTGGATTTTCAGACGTAGTGGGTGTTCTTGGTGTAGGTGCGGACTGTATACTTGGTGTAGAGCTCGATGTGGCTTGTACACGGGGTGTGGTAGTGGTGATGACTGGGCTCGATACGGGGTTGACCGGTGCTATCTGTAGACTGGTTTCACTGGTGGCTGGTGTTCTCAGTTGGTTAAGTAGCGTGCTAACATAGGCTACGTCGTAAAACACACCTCCGTACAACACACTCAGCAGGGTTAGCACTATCACCACAAAGCCCACTTGCGCTTTGCGCGTTTTGGGAGACGCTGTGTTCAGAGACGGTTGCACCGTGTTCATGGTCGAACGTGGAATGAAGGATGACGGCAGTGGTGTCAGGCTTTATAGTCGTTTCACCTGGTTGGCCGCGACCCAAGAATTGAAGGAACTGGGCCAGCCTTGCCATTTGACGGAATGAAACAGTTTGCCATGTCGACGTTCCGTTTTCAAAATCTGCTCCACCGTGTAGTAGTCTTGCTTTGTTTTTACGACAGGCTGTAATTCCATCTCGTAAAGCGTACCTTGCAGTGTTTGTCCTTGTAGATCTTCCAGTTCATAGACTCGCTGTTGGCGGGGTAGGCGCCGTTTAATCAGGAAGTGCTCATCGATCCTGTTGGGCAAGTAACTTTTCTCGAACTTGCCCTTGACTTTACTGATCCGTACAGGGTCCCCGACCTTGAACACCTCCTTCGGTGCTCGTTGCCATTGTATGGGGTACAAGACACGCCGGACTTGGGCTTCATTGCGTTGGGTCACGGTATCGGGGCTCTCGGTATACTCCGGTGATAGGCGCGATTGTAACCACTCACAAGTTTCTGGAGAACATCGATGTACCGTCTTGTATTCTTATAGGTGAAATATTTATACATACGGCCTATGAATGTCCTGTTGAACCTTTCCACCACGGAAACCTTGGTCTCGTTGTAGGTGTGAAAGAAGAAGACCTTCTGTTTCTTGAGAAAGGCTTGGAACGGTCGGTTGAGGAATTCCGTGCCTTCATCGGTTTGCGAATACAACGGTTTGCGCCCAGTCTTGAAGATGTCCTTGAACGCCGCTATGAGATTCGCCGCCGTTTTCGTCCGGATGGATACCACCCACGCATACTTTGACAGGACATCGATGCACGTCAAGATATACCGATTCCCATCGTTGTGTTATATCGACCAAGTCCGCTCGCCATTGGGCATCTAGTCCTCCCACGATGACCCGGTTCCGTAGAAAATGGCGACGGGCAGCTCGATATAAGGTATAGGTGTCTTAACCAATCTCGGGCTTGGGCACGTTGTATTCCCTGGGGTTTGGCCGCTCGATAGAGAGCCGACAATGCACTATACGCAGCGCTTCATGGTGACAAAATGATGATGGACCCGGAGAGTATCGCTTATTTATAACGAGGTCGAAGTTTCTACCACCGTTGTATATATTCTAGGTTGACTGAGTCTTGCCGGATAGTCTATAGCCTCGGCGTCTGACTCCGCTTCATTGCTAGACATTTGTTCATTGGGTTCAGCCGCCGCTTCACTCAGGGCACGAGCCCACTCCAACTGGTCTGATGACCGCTCGTCCGGTATAAACAGCTGGCCCACAATAGGCACCACTTTCTCCAAGGCTGTCCACAGGTCGGGGTCTAGGGTGAAGCTTTGAGTAGGATCGTGGTAACGCCCCAGACGAGCAAAGAAGGGTCCACGGTGTATGTAGTTGGCGTTCTCGACGTGGATGAGGTTTCCGTTGAGCTCACCGCTCAACACCCGTTTAAATTTGGTCCAGCCATCACGGTGTAGGGTAACCGTAGTCGATGTGGACTCCGGACCCGATCCACAGACATCCTGGTCTTCCACGAGGGTGACTTTATCTTCATAGACGTGTAACCCCACCCGGGGTGTAAGGGGAAGGATGGCTCGTAGGACTGATGACAGGGTTGACCCAATGACGAACGGTGAATGACGCACACTGTGTCTGACCCTCGTATTTATGGTCAGGTCCCACTGTCAATGCCACAGCGCCAGGGTCAATAGGGCACAGACCATGACTAGGCCAACCAGCCGTCGCTGATTCCGGCGTGAGCGCTCGTGGTCCATAGCCCGAGCATCAAGGATGGCTGTCATAATCCAGTAGTGGTGAGTGATGGCACACCTCTCCATCGAGTGCACTCTGTCGAGGACCGCTTCTGTGAACTCGTTCAGGATCTGGCGTCGCCCCTCGTTGTCGTCGCCATCTGCAAACATGGACCGAACCACTGCTCGGTAACCCGTGAGTGAATTAACCACGGTGGCATGCTGTAAAATGCGAGTGGCATGGGGCTGGCTCTCCGTCATGGCTGCGACCGTAGAAATGAAGGTGTGGGATCCAGAGAGACGTGTTTTATAGACCATGTCACACATGCGCGCATATACGTAGCTCTACGGGTGTAGTCCGTGATACGTACTATTCTGATGGGTTAGTGCAAAAAGATAGCAACAACAACAAAGATTACAGGTCAATCCAAACTCTTTTCGAGCCAATGGCTCGCGTATATACAGTATGGGAGCGAATGTGACCTGGATTTGACGTTTGACCTTTTGACCCGACATTCACCCGCGCACTTCCGGATAACCCGTATGCGGCCGGATAACCCGCGCGCGCACTCGGCCGGATAACCCGCGCGCGCACTCGGTCGGATAACCCGCACGCGCTGCGGCCGGGGCGGGCCGGGCCGGGCTGGGCCAGGAAAACCCCCACAGACAGGTCAGTACATGTCCTATCATGTTCCCAGGTCACACCCCATTCACCAAATACCCGGATGCAGGCGCAGGGGAAAAACCCCACAGACAGGTCAGTACATGCCTTGATCACGTGATCACCACGTGACTACACCCTTAAATTTTACCCGGGGGAGCAAATAAGTAGGTCAATGTGGCTTTAAATCACCTTTCTATACTACTAGCGTTGTATTCGAAAATTTTCACAGTAGATGGTCCCACTTTATCAACGGTCTGGTCAAACCTACACATTTTATTGTTGTCAAAAACATCTTTCATTCTAGATGTACCTTGTTTAACCCAGTCCTTGAAATATAACGGTTTGTTATTATATAATACAAATTTATTATTAAAAAGCAACTGCTCTGACTACAATACGGGAAAAATTCCCTTGTGTGTGATAGTCGTCAAGCTGAATTTTTTTCCAATTGAAAACCTGCCAAATCAGATATTTCTTCAAGTTTACATACTAAAACATCAGCCTCGAAAAAATTGTGATGCTCCGTTATATAAAAATGGAGATATGATTGATCAAAATGTGCTCCTTGGCCCGATATGGTATTTTTGAGTCATTTACAGTGAGGATTTTCTCTTATAGCAAAAATATGACACCTCAAACCAAAATAACTTTGTCACACAATATATTCGTGGTTCTTTTCAATAAACAAACTTCCTAATATATTGTGTGACTAAGTTATTTTGGTTTGAGGTGTCATATTTTTGCTACAGAAGAAAATCCTCCATGAAAATACCAAAATTATCCGGGGGCACATTTTGATCAATCATATCTCCATTTTTATGCAAGTGGACATCTAAGTTTTTTCGAAGGGGATACTTCAGTGTGTAATCTTCAAGTAAAATGTTATTTGACAGGTTTTGGAGTGAAAAAAAAATCGGCGTTATCGCCGTCCCACGCAAAGGAGTTTTTCGTATGTAAACGTAACATATCCTTTGAAACTTCTCGAAAAATAAAACAGGCTCATTTTATAAAAAGAACATAACTTTAAACCTATCGGTCTACAACCATATATTCTCATATTTGTATTCTCAGAGAAATAGAATTTCCAGAAATATACATAGGCCTAGATGTAAATTGATCGTGTTTATAGTTCCTACACTACAACGACAAATTCCAGCGGATATGGGAATTCATACTTCGATCAGGTCTTAATGAATCGAGTGTTTTGTTGTTGTTGTTGTTGTTGTTGTTGTTGTTGTTGTTGTTGTTGTTACATTGTAGGTCTGTTTTGGAAAATGCTGAAACGCGTATGCGTCACTGGAAGTGACCTTTGGCCCCTGTGCGTGCCCACAATACCGAATAATGTAGGACATTAGTACCTCGTTCCGAACTGCTAGGAATCCATATTGGCATCCATGTTGAAAGCACAGTATCACGCCGAAACTCCGAACAGCGCATGTCAGCTGTATGACTTCCGTTACCATAGAGATCAGCTCGAGAGGAAAACCCAGGAGAAACACCTCAAATTAGAAGAGATCCTGCGCGGGTAGAATCAAAGGAATATCCATTACATTTGGATATATATTTTATCTCCTGATAAGGGAGAAATACAACGAGGACTATGTGAGCGGAAACACATCCTATAGCATGTGATGTGCCTCATGTGCGGCGGATCACGGTTTACAACTGAGAGCTGTAAAATCCTTACACATTCAATGCGCCAGATACAATAATTTCAACGGAATAGGCCGAGCAGTCGCGAATGACTTTACCCCAGGCACGCCAAGGTTATAGCAATACATAGATAATCCTCCTGGCTCTGGTGGGAGTCGAACCCCCAATGCACGCACCAAAGGCTGGCACGTTATCCTTTCGGCTAAGATTAAAAATACCCTAAAATACTTCAGGTACTAGAGGGCGGATCTCAGTTATATACTTCTGTTGTGTAGGCCCAATGTGGAACCCACTCACGGACATTCTTCTTTGTGGTATGGAGTGTGGCGCCTTATTTTTTCTGTCCCACGCTATAGAGTACGAGGAAAGGGGTCTCGAGGCCATGGGTTGAATTTCGCAGAAAAGTTCTGACTGCGCATGCGTGGTGCACAGCCAAATCTGGGGTGGACGTGTTGAGGTCGAGGTGGACTATCCCTGGTCCAAGTGAGGTGTAATTGTGAAGCACTCGTGGGAGAGAGTCCGACTGGATGGGTGTGTCGTGGAACTGCGCATGCACAGAGAGAGAATATTGGGAAAATGGCATGTTTTGGGGGAGAGATGGACCATCCGTGTTCCGAACTGGCCGTCTGAGGTGTCATAATGAAGTACCCGTTGGATGGATGAGTAACGCAAATGTCGTCAATCGGCGCATTCGCAGTGAAAAATAGGCACATATAAAAGAAAAGAGTCCCACTGGACTGGTGTGTAGTAGAACTGCCATCAATCTGCGCATGCGCAGTCGGACAGTAGTAGAAAAGAGGCATTTGCATGGACGTTTTGAGATAGAGGTGGCTCATCGTATTGAAGCTATTAACGGATAGAGCCAGACTGGTGGTGATACGCGCATGTACATTTAAGAGTAGTAGAGAAAGGCCAGTTTCGGAGGTGTTGACTATGCCACAGGCACTTCAAGGTTATATGCATGGCAACACATGCAACGAGAGAAGGGGAATTCCCACGCAATGCCTCAACGCCTATCTTAACGATTCAACGCCCTATATTAACGCCTTAATGCCCGTCTCAACACTTTAACGCCATGATGCAGACATATGAGCGAAAGAAAGATCAACATGTTCACAAGTTTTCAAATTTGATTTTGCGTCAATCTTCGGCTCTTGTCCGTTAAACGTATCCCTTAATCATCTGCAATCCCACGTGTATTCTTCTGGTATCGCATCATATCGTAGACTCTGGAGAACGCGCATTCGCACAGTTCGATGTGCAAACAGCAGTTCCATGACATGTTGCCGTTACATTATACTGGAACACCAAATGGCGGTTACTGATTGAACACGAGCAGCCGATAATACATCTCACGGATGAGAACGAAATGACAGATGTAACATCAAAATGGTGGATTCTGATTGGACAATAGTATACTTGAATTGTTAACATACCCAGCACGACTTTCCTAGCGTGGGTATGATGTAACATTGGGGAGAATAAACTATTTGAAAACTTGTGAACGTGTTGATCACTCTTCTTCTTGTCTGCCTGAATCATGGCATTATGGAGGTGAGACGGGCATTAAGGCATCAAGATAAGGCTCTAAATTAGGTGTTCAGGCTTTGCGTGGGGATTCCCCTTTTCTCGCTGCATGTTTGCTATGCATATAACCTTGAAATGCACGGGGCATGTACAGCACCTCCAAAACTGCCCTTTCTCTTCTGCTTCTTCAGTGTGCACGCGCGTAGCACAATCAGTCTGGCTCTACCCGATAAGAGCTTCAATAGGATGCCCCATTTGGGTCAAGAATGGTCCATCTCTGTCCCAAAACGTCCATACAAATGCCCCTATTCTACCACTGCCCGACTGCGCATGCGCAGATTGATGGCAGTGCTATTACACCCCAGTCCAGTCGGACTCCACGAAAGTTTCAATATGACACCCCACGGGTGGCCAATCTCTCCCCAAAACGTTCATTCAAATGCCTTTTTCCATTATTCCCTCTCTGTACATGCGCAGATTGACGGCATTTCTACTACTTGCCCATCTCGTCGGACTTTCCCTTACGAACGCTTCAATATAATACCTCACAGACTCATTCGGACCACGGATGGTCAGTAGTATACAAGGAGTCTTTAAAGTATTTAGCGCTTCACTGCGCATGCGCAGAACTTGTATTGACGTCATAAGTGTGGATGTGCGCATGCGTGAGGGATGTGTGGTGGGAGGTGGGTACAAGATGGCGGCCTGTGTGGATGTGTGGTGGGAGGTGGGTACAAGATGGCGGCCTGTTTTTATGGTGGTGGGAGGTGGGTAGCCGCCATCTTGTACCCACCTCCCACCACCATTTGGATGGTGGTGGGAGGTGGGTGCCGCCATTTTGTACCCACCTCCCACCACATGGTTGGATGGTGGTGGGAGGTGGGTACAAGATGGCGGCCTGTGTGTGTGTGTGTGGTGGGAGGTGGATGATTCGGTCTCGGGAAAAAGCTTCCGCGGAGAAAAAGTAGTCCCTACATAAAATGGTCCGATGGGGTCGAGTGAGGTATCAAAGTGAAGCTTAGGTGAGGGGGCATCTAATGGGCTGGGTGTGGATTGAAATATCGGCATTGTGCGCATGCGCGGTGGCCGAAGGGTATGAAAATAGCCTTTTTGGAGCTAGGGGATTGACTACTGGTCCAGTGGGGTCGAGTGAGGTATCAATGTGAAGCATTCATGAAGGGGCATCTAATGGGCTGGGTGTGCGGTTGAAATATCGGCATTCTGCGCATGCGCGGTGGCCGAAGGGTATGGAAATAGCCGTGTTGGAGCTAGGGGATTGACTACTGGTCCAGTGGGGTCGAGTGAAGTATCAATGTGAAGCCTATGTGAGGGGGCATGTAATGGGCTGGGTGTGGGGTTGAAATATCGGTATTCTGCGCATGCGCGGTGACCCAAGGGTATGGAAATAGCCGGTTTGGAGCTAGGGGAGCCACTAATGGACCGATGGGGTCGAGTGAGGTATCAAAGTGAAGCTTATGTGAAGGAGCATCTGATGGGCTGGTTATGGGGTTGAAGTATCGGCATTCTGCGCATGCGCGGTGGCCGAAGGGTATGAAAATAGCCTTTTTGGAGCTAGGGGCTTGACTACTGGTCCAGTGGGGTCGAGTGAGGTATCAATGTGAAGCATTCATGAAGGGGCATCTAATGGGCTGGGTGTGGGGTTGAAATATCGGCATTCTGCGCATGCGCGGTGGCCGAAGGTTATGGAAATAGCCGTCTTGGAGCTAGGGGATTGACTACTGGTCCAGTGGGGTCGAGTGAAGTATCAATGTGAAGCCTATGTGAGGGGGCATGTAATGGGCTGGGTGTGGGGTTGAAATATCGGCATTCTGCGCATGCGCGGTGGCCGAAGGGTATGATTTTCTTTTTTTTCCTTTTTTTAATAGTAAAAAAAAAATTTTAGAGTGTATTATACACTCCTGAAGGAGCTAAAAATTTTTTTTTTTTTTTTTGGAGGTAGTGGGTCGAGTGAGGTATCAAATTGAAGCTTAGGTGAAGGAGCATCTGATGGACTGGGTGTGGGGTTGAATTAGGGTCATTCTGCGCATGCGCGGTGACCCAAGGGTATGGAAATAGCCGGTTTGGAGCTAGGGGAGCCACTAATGGACCGATGGGGTCGAGTGAGGTATCAAAGTGAAGCTTATGTGAAGGGGCATCTGATGGGCTGGGTGTGGGGTTGAAGTATCGGCATTCTGCGCATGCGCGGTGGCCGAAGGGTATGGAAATAGCCTTTTTGGAGCTAGGGGATTGACTACTGGTCCAGTGGGGTCGAGTGAGGTATCAATGTGAAGCATTCATGAAGGGGCATCGGTTGGGCTGGGGGTGGGGTTGAACTATACCGTTTAGGTGTATTGATGATAATAAAATTTAAAGATCACATGTCCAACACATACTCACATAATGAAAGCAAGAATCGAACTTGCGTCCCCTCGAGATGAAGGATACCCGTCCAGGTTTCATTTTTTTGAGGTGTACTGAAATGCTCTCTCTAATTTATGCCACGGTATCTATTTTTACAGCTGTCAACTGTTATGGTTTGGTCACAATGTTGCCATTTTCTCCCCTATATTTAGCGTCCACAAAAAGAAGAGTATATTACAGCAATTATGTTCAAGAAAACACCCCGCTAGAAAATTGTCTTCAAATTGTCTGTTGTTGTGGGAGTATAAAAAAATCCTGGTCAACAGGGGCGCGTATATTTCGTGCGACGCTATGTTGCCAATGCATTGAAATTTGAATAGGTTGTCTGCATGGGTTTCAACGCAAGTATAGTACTAAAGTCTAGCTTACCTGATAAAAGAGTTTAGTCCAGATGATCTGGGGCTGTTTTTTTCCTAGGTGGGTATAACACACCATGAAGCCTTCATCACGATGCATTCGTATGCTAAAAAAATATGGGTATCACCACCAATCTCATTTCCATATATATTTTTTCGAAATTCACAGATATTTCCATCGGTAAATCCGGTGTTCAGTATACCACGTGGATGAAATGATTTCGGCCAACGGCACATACACACATGTTTCCTGGCTCTTCCTGGTGTTAAGCCCGGCGCAAATATTTATTTGTATTGAGAAAATTACAAGAATTTCGAAGAGAAAAGAGCCGAGATAATGTCTGTCTGTTCTGGAAATCAGCTGATCAGCAATAAATCGACATCTCCGTGACCTTCAACGAGATTTTGACATTAGGTTTTACCCGCTTTTATCACAAATCATTATAAAGAAATTGTCACACCCGGTGAACTCCTGAAACCCACATCCTACCTGAGAGTTTGGTAAGATATTCCATTCATTCGTTACCGTTCCCGTGGAGTAGAATTTCATCCACCAGCTTTCACTGTTGTGGTGCGGGTCGGGGGGCGGGAGTTTTGCACTGATGAAAACCAATGTCGTCCTCTCTCACGAAACCAAACACAAAAATTGACAAATTATACGGACTGCCACGATAAGCGAATGTATGCAACAAATAGCGTTCCGTACTGCAGATGTCCGATAAAATCCCTCCAGTCAAGGGGGGAGGGGGGAGTGTTACAGAATGTTGATTCCACAAAACCTGTTCGGTGGCCTACATCATCGTTCAATCGCTGCTCATAAAGGCTGCGTTCAGCTCACCAGAACTGTATACACTTCGAAATCTGTGAAAGAATATCAATTTTCACGTTTCCTGTCTGATATCACACAAATTTATGCGTCCGCTCGAACACAACACAGCACACTCCCTCGATTACAGTCCACGTGTGACGGGTATACATGCAGGCGATGAATGATGCAGAGTTTCGTCACATTATTGATCTCAGCGGACACCGAAAGGAAGAAAGTTCAGTTATAAACTGCGACAGAGAATGTTCCCCAGCTCAGAAAACAACACAATGATCAGTGAAATCGTCCTCCGTATGCCTACCCGGGGCGCGGTAAAACAGCAAGAAAATTGTAACAAAATGGCTGCTCAAGGTCAATTTGCCCGGATAATAACGTCGTTCAAACCACAGCGCCATCTATACGCTTTGGTGCAAGGGAGACAACTCGGACTAGACCAATTCCCAGGCGAAGATGATGTCCGCTATATTTGGCCTGTATGGGTATAGGGGTGGTCGGGTTTTTTTATGGCTTTTACTATGAGCTATGAGGTTGATCATGTAGAATACGATGGAAAAAACTATGAAAGTACCGGGTAGGCTTGTATATAGATCCATATAGATCCATATAGACCCATATACACTCATATACTGGGATATTAGTATGTATAAATCCATACGGGGTGGACATGTTGGAGTCTAGGTGGAGCACTAGTGGCCCGATTGGGTAGAGTGAGGTCTTATTTTAAAGCTCTCGAGGAAATAAATAAATAAATAAATAAATAATAAAAAACCAAAAAATCGGCGAGTAGTAGACGAAGGGAAAATTGGAAAGTACTGACCATGCCCCAGAATACTTCATATGCATATCACGGCCTTAAGGCCTATGTAAGATGTAATCTACTTCACAGTTTAGTAGTATAAAAAGCGCAAGTCCTATTGACCTTGCCCCTTCCAAAGAAATAAATCGGCTCTATTTTACAGGAGTATATACGCAGGTCACGTGGGTTGTCACGTCACTTCCGGGTTTTCACTAAACACTACCTCCAAACATAGAAGAGTTCCAATTTTTTCCCTTAGACGTCCGTATGTTCATCCTCCAAACCCACAAGAGTTCCAATGTTCAACCGCCGGGGTGTTTTCCCGCCCCGCCCCAGCGTCCCGCAGCGCGCGCGCGCGCGCGTCATCCCGCGTCATCCCCGGCAGTGCGCGCGCGCGGACGCGGGTCAAAAGGTCAAAGGGTCACCTCCAGGTCAGACGGTCCAATGTCCAATGAGACACTGTTGCGGCATCGCTATAGTCAGAGCTTGAGCACAAAAAAGGGGATTCTAGATGAACCTGGGAAAGATGGGCAGTTCCATTTGGACCAATCAGCGGTCGAGAAAAAGAGCCAATCAGCGGTCGAGAAAAAGAACCAATCAGCGGTCGAACAATCAGCCAATCGAATTGGGGTATTCACGGTGTGCTTTCGCTGACGACCGCGCCTACATCTGGGTTCTTGTACACCCGGGTAATGTTTTTCCGGACATGGATGGGTTACCTTTGGCTCCATTCTAGGCCACTGTTTGGCTAATACGGTGTTCAAAGCCACTTTCATGCATTATGCTCATAGAACTTATAGTCATAATCTATACGTGTTGGACGAGTCTCTTCACTCACCGTATACACGTACCTCAATGAAATGCCTGCTCCAAACCTAGACCAAAGACACGTACTTGGTCTGTAGGCTGATTTCATTGGCTCTCTATTTTTTACTATAGTGCTCTTGCATTCTAAACTTGATGGGTTACCTAGAACTTATAGTCATCAACATAATCTATACGTGTTGGACGAGTCTTTTCACTCACCGTATACACGTACCTCAATGAAATGCCTGCTCCAAACCTAGACCAAAAACACGTACTTGGTCTGTAGGCTGATTTCATTGGCTCTCTATTTTTTACTATAGTGCTCTTGCATTCTAAACTTGATGGGTTACATTTTGGCCCCATCCTACACCACTGATTTCAGTTTGACTGAATCTCCACATTGGGCATTGATGCATTAGGAATAAAACACACAAGACAGGGGTTTTTGGTGAGATCTCATTTTTTTTTTTCAGTGAACAACAACAACGTGAGAACAACCACGTGAAAACTGAAGCCCAGAACAAGGGGCTTGTAATTAACTGAAGCCCAGAACAAGGGGCTTGTAATTAACTGAAGCCCAGAACAAGGGGCTTGTAAACTTAAGCCCAGAACAAGGGGCTTGTCATTAACTTAAGCCCAGAACAAGGGGCTTGTCATTAACTTAAGCCCAGAACGGGGCTTGTACATTGAAATGATGGGCGGCCCAGTCATAGACGAGTACATCGCGGTCCTCGGCCTGGGGGTACTCGTCAAACATCTGTACGATAGTAGATAAGGGTCTTCCCCATCGATGGTACAGGTAAAACAAGCAATATTGTCCGCACACGCCACTGGTCAGGCTTTGCAACGTTTGACTGTTCCAACACCACGTCTCTGTGCCTTGATCCATGAAGTCTGTTAAATCGGGATGGAGGGGGGGCAGACCGTACGGGTCAAAGTATTCGCCCTGCTGTTCTGTCAAGTACACGGCCACCCAGTGTTCACCGGGCCGATCCATCGGGTCCGTGTTGAGAACGTAAGCAGCCGGATACATACGGTCTAATGGAAACACATCTCGGGCGAACAGCAGCAGCAGGACAGCTCAGTCGCCATGTTTTACCTGACCCTACCCAGTAACAGTTCGCTGGATGTGTTTCCTGACAACACCGTGGCCAAGTACGTCCCCCAGTTACCGCAACCGTTACATTTACCTGGCCGGTGGGAATGCGGCCTCGTGGATATCCAATACCCTTACTCGTGGTACAACGTGCGAGCCAATGAAGTGTGGTACGAGGTGACCTACGAAGGCAAAAACACCTGACTCACCCTGCCCGAAGGCCAATACGATACCCCCAAAGAGTTCATGGGTGGGCTGTCAAGACTGATGCATTATAAGGCGCTACGGGGGGTGACGAATACTTCAAGACCCATCAAAGCCTATCCCTTCAAGAATCACGTGGACTTCGATTACAATGCACACAACGACAATGCACAGCTTATCGTCTCCGGCAAGGCGAGTGTCGTACTGAGTCCTATCCTACAGCAAATGCTGGGTTTCGATCTAAAGACGTTCGCTGGTCCCACCGAACACCATGGCGAGATGCCGATGGATATGAAGTCGGGCATGTACGGACTCTACGTCTACTCGGACGTGGTGGACAACCACATCGTGGGCGATATCAACACACCTCTGTTACGGGTGGTCCCCATTAAAAATAAGTATGGAGGTCAAGTCACCCACAGTTTCACCCACATGCTCTTCTTGCCCGTACGACAAACTGACATCAACACGATCACGGTGGATATAAGAGATGACACGGGACGACCGGTGGCATTCGAACGAGGAAAAGTGGTGCTGACACTTCATTTTCGACAAGCACGTGCTCCCCACTTTGCATAATGAAAGTACCTTACGAGTGTGATGCACGCAGCTATGCCGACTATTATGCCCAACAGGCCGGGGGTGGCTTTCCGGTCTTTAGCGGTGCACGCATGCAACGAGGACATGGTCTGGGGAACATACTCGGCAGCATTGTGAAAACGTTCCTGCCCTTGGTGACGCGTGGGGTGAAAGCAATCGGCAAACAAGCGGTACGCAGTGGACTGCAAGTGGCCGGTGATGTCTTGGGGGTACGGCACCCAAAGAATCCTTGAAACGGCGGGCCAAAGAAGCGGGGGGCGTCTTGGTGGCCAAAGCACAACGCACCGTTGGGAATAAAAGAGCTGCCCCACCGAGACCACGCACCAGTCGACGACCGACCCAGCGACGACGCACATCCAAGAAGACAAAGGATATCTTTTCTTAAAACATGGCCTTAATCCACGCCGAGTCCTGCCCCTCCACCAACAGTGAATTTGATTTGTGGACCGTGCCGCCCACACAAACCAGTGTCGAACAAGGATTATGGTGGAGCATCTCCCGCTCTCCAGCATCAACGAAACCGGGCCCATCGAGTTCACCATCAGTAATGCGGATACGGCCTATGTGGATTTAGCCCATACCTACTTGTATGTGAAAACCAAGGTGGTCAATGGAGCTGGCACCAGAATCGCTGACCAAGCAACGGTGGGCCCGACGAATCTCTGGCTGCACTCGATGTTTCAGCAGGTGGATATTTTTCTAAGCGACAAACTCATCAGTGACTCCACCAACACGTACCCCTATCGAGCCTACATCGAGACACTGTTGTCGTATGGCCGAGAGGCTAAAAAATCTCAGCTGACAACCGCTTTATTCTACAGGGACACACCCGAGCACATGGACACGGCGGACAATGGGGGATATAACAAACGGAAGGCTTTCACTGCGAACAGTGCCTCGGTGGATATGATGGGTCGACTGCATGCAGACTT
>JAVTVY010038228.1:0-16408 GCA_036873755.1 Hanleya hanleyi | reverse complement strand
AGAACCCCCTAGGGATAATTTACCGAAGTCCGCATTTTACACATTGCTCCTTGGTAAATCGCCAGATCATGAACACCGCTCAACAGTTATAAATTCAGTCACTCTGGCTCTCAACTTCACCCAACTGGGTGTCTTCCAGGCGAAAGGGAAGGGGGGGAGGGGATTAGGGAAGTGGGAGAGGAGTGGAGAGGAGGTGAGAGAGGGGGGGTAAAGTAAACACCCGTTCAAACCACGCCGCAGATGGTCTAAAACTGACATTTGTTCAACAAGTCACTCATAAAAAAGATGTAGTTGCACCCCAAATAATATGTCCTGTCACAAGAAGTACCAAATTCAATCAACAGATCAAAAGAACATCCTCATCGTTTACACAAATCACGCACAGCACCGCCATGCTCGACTGTTATAACACGTACAGCACCGCTATGCTTTTTCTCGACCACCGGTCGATATTTATTACTGTCAGTGACAGAAATTAAAAGCAACCACCGATTGCCAACACATTCAACGTAGCCACCGGCTACAAAAGGAGGTAACACACCTCAAAACATCCACATAAAGTAAATTATCTCACCCAGGATAGACAGTACGGTCTGCAGCGTCCAAAATCTGGCAGAAGATGACGTCACGAGGTTACGCGCGGGGACACTTGGGATATGATATATAACCTATATGTACAGGCACAGATAACATTATACACGTCTGTATTCTCATCATGCATGTTATAACATTGGATAGCAGATATCAGCATGGTCATAGGTCATCCCCAGATATTAGTAGGATAGGTTAAAGCCTTCCATTCCAGGGCTGACTGTCAATCAAAGATTCACTGTAGGCCATTATTTACACTGATGAGTTTCTGGTGGTCCTATATAAAGTCTGGGTCCAATGTTGGGACTACCGGCATTGAATAGCCTTTATCCAGTAAATCCTCGAATTTCATTTGATCGTTTCCTTGTAATATATTCACTAAACAGCTCAACCGTGGTATATTTCAAATACCGCATATGGTGCATTTGATATACACCACGGCTGACCTTTTTTCCCTGGATTAAGTCATAATGGGACGTTCATAAAGTTAGACCGCGGTTCGCAGTTCGTTATTCGGGACCAGTCATTCAGCGACCCATAACAGCGCCCCTAGCAACGCCCCCTGGCGTCAGATTTGGGATATGAATATGCAAAGATATAGAGCATGACATTCTCTCTTGCTATACAGAGTTTGGAGTTCAAAGTACTCATAATAAAAAAATACAGATTTCCATATCTGAGGAAATAATTGCTGGTCGCGAACCGCGGTCTAACTTTATGAACGTATAATAGGTGGAGCTTCACAGTCAAGCTCGGATGATCATTGGATAAAACAGTTAGATCATAGACACTCCAAAATGTATGCCAAATATTGACGCTTCGCCCCCTCGAGCAGAATATCTTGCCAATATTTGGCATACATTGTCATTCGAATAAATTTTGAAGTGGGAGGCCAAAAGCTAGAAAAAGGACAGCCACGTGTGCAACACTCTGCCCAATGCAGAGACACAAGGATTCTGGCCCCATACAATCTCTGAACATGATGAAACTTATTTTAAACAGTGTTAAGTTAACATAATGTGAATATCCCAAGCATACACAATTACCAAATTTCAATCACATGTTCCTTGTCTGAACTAAAATCCGTTATCGTTTAAAAATATTAGCGTATCTATACCTCCTAAACTTTAAACTATCTGGTATATAACATATCTGTAACTACGTAATCACACAAACATGGAATATACTGAATGTTACATCAAAAATCAAATCTATACTTAAAGTATCTGAACATTTAGAAAGTAAATGATCTAGCCATGGCCATGAACAGTAAATTATGTGATCTGCAAAACCAGCTCTCGTTAACACTCAGAAAAAAGACTGCATGACTTAAAGAAACACCACACGATCACCCTAGGATCTCCCAGTCAATCTATGTCTCCTCTCCCAGGGAATGGTCAGTTGAACCTCAGATTGGTGCCCCATCACTCTCTCTAACACCTACGCGAAAGAATATAATCCCCAGTCCATATAGGAAATCTCTGTGGAAACGGCCCGACGTGAAATGAAAAGGGTTCCAGTATATGGAGTACATAAAAAGTATAAATCACTCCATAATCTGTGGAAAATGGCACCAAAGACCTGAATATCACTACTCCCAAACCATAATCTTCATATCCAAAGCCAGACGCCTGCACTCAATATCACCCGGGTGGGTGAATAAATTACAAGCGTCTAGTCCGTCATTCACAATTCAGCCGTCGTCCATTAAAGAATATCCGCGTCCATAATCCAAAGACCTATTCCATATTCCATATAACAGTATTAGCACCAAATTCAAAAGGACAATCATAGTATACATAAACATAAGCTAGTTTCTTGCAAGAGAGAAGCGGTCAACAGTTTTCAATGATGCCGACAAGACATCACGACGTTCCAAAAATATAAAATCCGTATCGCTGATCAGTACTCTTAATCCATAATAATCGTTGTAAAGTCGTCATCTAGAGAATGTTGTATCTCAGTCACGGTTTGATTGTTACTGTTCATATGAACACCATGAGGATCTTGAAGTACAAGGGTTCATACGGCCCCTAGCCCCGGGTTAAGCGGAATTAGACACAAGTTACGAAACGTAACGCCATAGATCTTGCACGCTACGTTCGTATTTTGCTATCAGCATGCGATATGTATCGCCAAATTTGAGAAACTTTGAGTGGAGGCGCTTGGTGGAATAACCCTGTTTTATAAGTTTCTGCAACAATGTTTTGTGACGTTGATTAAAATCGTCACATTTAACACAGGATCTAGCAAATGCTAGTAGGCGAGATATGTATACGCCACATGCAGGTCCCACTGGAATATTACTATCCAGAAAGGGATAGCTTACGATGTCGAAATTGTAATCAACTCTTTTGTCATAAAGTCGATGAGAGAGAATGCCCGCTTCATTTTTATAGAGATATAGATCCAAATATGATGTGCCCAAAGAAAGAGTGACTGATTTAGGATCTGGGAAGTAAACAAACTGACCACCTCATGTGCTGTTATCTCCCTGGGCATCCAGTATTAAGCCCATGCTTTAAAATACTGTATCTCTATAGGAAGAGATTTTGCCCTGTTATAATTGGCCCTACTGCGATACTGACATATGTCTCCATTATGAATCGCTGTTTAAAATCAGAGTAGCCCAGCAATGGGTTGGAGATCAGTTCTTTATTTCAGCTTTTCAGATGCATCATCCCATTTTTCCGGAAAAGGTCTTTTATCCTCTCTTGATTTCTTTGGCTTACAAGTGCCTTTCTTCTAGTGGCTTCCTCCAAGGAGTGCATGAAGTGGAGATACTGTTTGAGCGAAACCCTTCAGTAACCTCCTATAATTGCTCGTAAGTCCTACAATGGAGCGGAGATCCAGCTAGGAAGCAGAGATTTTCCGGTCACGTACGGCTTACACCTTACCAGTGTCAGTTGACACGCCAGCCTCAGATACGATATGAAACTTTTGAGGTTTCGTCTTCAATCCAAATTCAGCCAGGCGTGAAAATACGAACTCTAGACGTTGGAGAGATTTTTAAAGCGTTCCCCCAAATACAAGAATGTCATCTAGATAGATAATTAGAGACTGGAAATTCTGATCACCTAGACATGCTTGCATAAGTCGGGAAAACATGGTAGGTGCAGTGCATAATACAATCGGCATACGAATGTATTTGTTCACAGCTGCTGATCCAGCACAGGGAACAGATTTCGTGATATCTTCTTTATCGATAGCACACTGCAAAAGGTCACGTGCTCGTTTGAAAAAAATACTTTGCACCATCTAGAGCCTCAAGTGCCTCTTTCCCCGTGGCATTAGCTGGGTATCTTTCGCAGTTTTCGCATTAAGGAGACGGAAATCACCGCCAACGCCAATCTGGCCAATGGGCTTGCGAACCACCACCATAGCTGAAGTATAAATGGAGGTACTGGGTAGAATCACACTAAAACTGAGTTTCAAGGTACTCTTTCAACTCTTCCCAATGGTTAGGGGGATTCCTACGATATGGCAATTGAAGTCTGCCAAGCTTATCCAAAATCATGATCACCTCGGCTAAAAAGATGATCATGTTTCCAATGAGTTGTTCCAGTTTGTTTTTCTGCCCAGGATACAAATCATCATCTATGTCTAGTAAAGAAATTACAGGTTTCTTGTGGTCAAATTGCTCTGGACCAGTAGTCATCTATTCCATACTGGTGGTATGTGGGATGATAACACCTCCCCAATGGACAACTGGGTTAAACGGTCACGTGGTTTGAGGTACAATTCCTCTTGGCTAAACTTAGCAACTTCGAGAAGAAGTGTCCCGTTACACACGGAGACCCATTTAGTCCCGACTTTTACTCTATTAGGGAGCTTGGTTTCCTCAACCTGTGATCTTTCCATAAGGGCGTGATAAAGGTTACAGCCTTGACCATTTGTGTCAAAACAGCATGTATCAGTACTGGCTCGTCTCCTGACAAGTGTACATAGATATGTTCCTCCAAGTTTTGTTTATACCTGACCCAAGGATACCGATATCTCGCCATACAAAGCTAAGGCTTTGCACCAACTAAATCCGCCTAGTTCCTGGGAAAGGATTCTGGGGATCTCATCGTAGATCAAACGGCGCGTAAAATGTTGATCCCAATTGCCCTGGAGGTTTTGCCTTCCTTCACGATGTTGGCGAAGTGACAGGATTCTTGACAACAAGGATGCGCATTCCTAGCATCGTCCTCCCAAAATAAAAATGTCCATTGAAATATACCAGAGTAAGGAATGGACAGACCATTTGCTGCCGAAACGGTGATAAAACCAGAGATGTCTACTAAATCAAGTCCCTCTTTGTAGTGATACTGCCGATAGAACGATTCGGCTAATGTAGATACCTCGGCACTTGTATCGAGCAGGCAGATGATAGCCATGCACGGACTTTCCCCACATCTTTGAAGCGTTTACTCCATCAGACGTCCACGATACTCATCCAGTAAAACATCAGATGAGTTATTTGTTTGAGCGGATCTGTCATCACAGCTCCCGAGCTAGCGCATCTAATTCCGTTTAAGCCTGTACTAGGTAAAGTATGGATACTTCATAGTCTCCACATGGACATCTACAATAAAAGCGTGGCTGAGATACTAAGGCTACGTCCGAGAATCCACCATATTCTCGGATGTGAATTTGAGATGCCGAGGGATACTCTCCTCATGAGGGATATGGTTTGTGTTTAGTCGTCAGACGTCGTCAATTTCCCCTACCTCTTACACATCGCCCCAATTCCACCATATTCTCGGATGTGAATTTGAGATGCCGAGGGATACTCTCCTCATGAGTGATATGGTTTGTGTTTAGTCGTCAGACGTCGTCAATTTCCCCTACCTCTTACACATCGCCCCAATTCCATATAGAGCCCACATCAAAACCTACATCGCCACTCTCTGGCTTTCGATAGTGCGCCGCCCTAGTTCTCCGCACTGTCGCTAGATGCTTTTCCTTCAGAAACTTCTTGAATGCTGAGCAGTTTCATTTTATAAGCCCTGTTTTTTTCTGCAGAATAAATATATCGTCCCGATTTGGCATAAGATTTGTCATCTTTTCCTGTCTAGAGAGGATAGAACGTACCAGAACTGCAACTAGCTGAGATTCGGTATGTTCTCTCAATATTTCTTCCTGCTTCCGAAGCATTACCTCAATAGGATCTGTTGAACTGCGTGAGACCTGGGGATCTGCATATTCAGCCAAGCCAACATTGACTTACCGAGCATTGATGGACTTTGGCTTCGGCTTCTGGGCCCCTTTTTTCACCCATTCAATGGACCAGTCGCGCATCTTGAAGAACGGTTCCGAGTTTCTTTCCAGCAAGAACCAATGGAATTCCCTCAAATCTGCACTGCTGACCCCCTCGGCGAACTGGGATTTTGAGATCTCTTCTCGATCAGCCCTGGAACGGGAATCAGCCCTCTCAAAGAAACGTTGAAGGCGGAGCAGCTACCGAGAGTGCTTGATCGGTGAGCCTCTTCCCAAAAATATTCCTACGAAGTAGGCTACAGATCGCAAATTGTCCGGTAATGAGTGAGTGAGTCAGTCAGTCAGTCCATCCGAATCCTTTCGTCGGCAAAATAAGGAGAACCGTTGACATTAGAACCTTGATTTTTGGCATGAACGTGCATTAGGGCATTGTTACCAGCAAGTTCTGATCTGAAATAATTCTGATTAAAATTAGATTTATAATTAACACTTCAGTATATTGTTATAGATACATACCATCCATGTGGCCTTTAACAGTATCATGTTCCTTTTATGACCATGAAGCCCGGGGACCTCCTTATCAGTGGATTTAAAAGTCATTAAGGCTTGTCCTTGGAACAAACACAGAGAGAGGCTCTATCCGAGCCTTGTGGTTTTTAACAGTGATTTATATCCAAGCCCACTGAGATAAGGCTGGTTTCTATTCGTGCTGCTTGTCACATCAAATTACAGTGGTCGGTGTCCTGTATAGCAGATACTATAGTATATTATTGCATGCCTGTCAACTACCCTGGAACATTTCCTAGCTTAGACATTAAACAGCCCGCTAAACTTGCCATCAAATGTGATAAGGCTGGGAGTACAAGAATGTGCGGTGTATTTTCTGTGGACTGTGTAGGCTGTACAGTCTGAATGAAGACAGCCTAGCAGAATTAGTTAAAGCTAGGTGGTTTAACGTTTATCAATGAAGAAAATCACCGATCAACCGCCATAGAATATAATGTGAAACAAGAAAACCGGAATAGTACATTCATCAGATTGCCGATGCCCAAAATGTGTTGTCTCATATATCTAGATAACAACGTGATGTAGAGACGCTATTTATTCGTCTTTGTACCGGTTATGCTCAGGAGAATGACATAGAATCATTATTATCTTGTGCATAGAAGGTGTTGGTCTTGAGTTGAATTACCGTAAACTACATAAATGCTACCTTTCTACTATAGTACTATATATAAAAATTTGTTGTATTGTTGGGAAAATAATGTGATTCAAAAAGTTGTTTTGATCCTGTACAAGGGCACTGAAAACCATTAAAGAGATGTAAATGTATTTTCACACGTAAAGCTTGAAATCTACTGAACCTATATTATTCAATCTGTTTCCTTTAATTAAAAAATTGTAAAATTAAATCGGCGAGTGTTATTTATTTTGGAATGAAGGCGCATTAGGAGACTGTTACCAACAAGTTCTGAGCTGACCTACTTTTGATGAAAATTTCTGGTGATTTTTGATGAAAATCACTGGCGATTCTGACTTGGGCGGTGCCCATCTTAATATAGGCAGGATTTCAACTGGGGGTGGGGATTTCCAAGAGTTCAGTTCGCGTTCGAGTCCTAATGCCTACTGTACTTCGTAGGTCCTGTGACGTTAGTCACACTGCCATGTTAACATTAGGAAATACAAAAAGATTGCCATGAATCAAAAAAAGTATATGTATTCGCAGAGCCCGATTTCCAGATATTATCGGAGGATCCTAGTTCACAAAATATACTGAAGTTTCAGAAATTTTCGAATCAATTTTTGAGAAAAACTTGCGCCAGACCAATTGTTGTAGCATAGAATCCGTACTCCAGTTGCGCTGATCGTTAACAGCGGAAGAAACAGTTGATCTATCGTTCTCCACTCTCGTTTAGCGAGAGTTGTTGGCGGGAATAGTGCTATCAATCGGAGTAATGAAGGCAGGCGGATTCGTGATTTCAGTGGCAAATACAGGCAACATATAGAGCTTTTTTATGCTTAAACTTTAAAACTAACGTTTGATTTATTGCAACAGGACAAAATCTCTTGTTACAGAGATATATGGACTTAATACTGAATGCTCAAGGGCACAAACCACTAACTAATCGCCTTACTTAATATGTAGTAAATTGGCAGAGCACATCTTGAGAAAACTATATTCCCTAATATTCGCTGCCACAAATGACCCACCACACCAGGTAGCCTGGCCTTTCCGCTCAAGTATATAAAAAAAAAATCAGCATACATTCCCCACCATTTTTTCGAGATAAGATCGCTAGAAATAGGGTCATTCAGCCCGAAACCATTACGGCAAATTTCGGAAGTGGCCAATCAAACTGGCCCAGATTTTTTCCGATTAAAATCTGAAATGGTGGTTTCGATATATTTGAGTCAAATATTATAGAAACAGTTTAGAATACGTCACAGACCATTTCTGGCCCAATCAGGTATAATGGCCAATCAATGTTCGCCGAAACTCAAGTCCTGATAATAATCTTACACCCAGAAACTTCAATGGAGGTTTGTGACCTCAAGGCCACCACAGTATACAGGTTATTATTTACCCAAGGAGATAACGGCACACGGGTTGGTCAAACTGTTTACCTTCCAGATCATAAATCAGTCACTCACTTTTTATCGATTGTTGTCTGAGAGTAGTGATATTCAAAACCTCTAATTTGTGGGAATTATTTAATATTTGCACAATGAATTTTGGTGCCATTTTCCATTGATTATGGAGTGATACATACTTTTTGTACTCCATATAGTGGGACACATTTCATTTCACGTCGGGCCGTTCCCACAAAGATTTCCGTACTATAGGAACTGGGGATTACACCATTTCTCGTTCTCGTCCATTAAAGAATATCCGCGTCCATAATCCAAATTACAAGCGTCTAGTCCGTCATTCATAATCCAGCCGTCGTCCATTAGAGAATATCCGCGTCCATAATCCAAAGACCTATTCCATATTCCATATAACAGTATTAGCACCAAATTCAAAAGACAATCATAGTATACATAAACATAGGCTTGTTTCCTACAAGAGAGAAGCGGTCAACAGTTTTCAATGATGCCGGCAAGACATCATGATGTTCCAAAAATATCAAATCCGTATCGCTGATCAGTATTCTTAATCCATAATATTCGTTGTAAGGTCGTCATCTAAGGAATGATGTATCTCAGTCACGCTTTGATTGTGATTTCATATGAGCACCATAATTATACGGCCCCTAGCCCCGGGTTAAGCATCTGCACATTTCAAGTTAAATGCTACACTAACGTTTCGTCATTTACCTTGACATACTGAATAGAGTAAATTGTTCAAACCGAGAAACGCACGTGATGTCATATAGCCAATCAAGATAGGAGCTTGCCAACAGCGTGCAGCGAGGATTTTCTTTGATGTCTGCCCCTGGCGTTTCCATATATGACAAGTGGTGGTTGTATTGATGTTAATTTCTTTCGAATAGCCAATCAAATTGGAATGTTTAAGAGGTCATACATTGCACTTATCCTAATATGGCCCACGGAATATTTATAGAGCGCTGACATCACCAATCCCGTATTCTGATCAGATAATATGTCGTGTTTAGCCAAGGCAACACGTGTAGTGTTCGGCTTGAATATGCGAAGATGCGGGTTAAGCGGAATTAAACACTAGTTACGAAACGAAACGCCATAGCTCTTGCACGCTACGCTCGTATTTTGCCATCAGCATGCGATATGTATCCCCAAATTTGAGAAATTTTGAGTGGAGGCGCTTGATGGTATAGTCCTGTTTTATAAGTTTCTGCACCAATGTTTTGTGACGTTGATTAAAATCGTCACATTTAACACAGGATCTAGCAAATGCTACTAGGCGAGATATGTATACGCCATATGCAGGTTCCACTGGAATATTACTGTCCAACAAGGGATAGTTTACGATGTCGAAATTGTAATTATCTCTTTTGTCATAAAGTCGACAAAAGAGAAGCGTTTGGCGAATGAGGAAGGGCTCTTAATTGATCGGTTTTTAAAAGCGCCTGCAAGTCATGCAAGAGGAAGTCATGCAGTCTTTTCCATGAGAGTTACTGAGAGTCGGTTTTGCAGATCACATTCCTGTTCATGGACATGGGGAGTTCATTTAATTTTTAAATGTTCAGATACCTTAATTAGAGACAGGGGAGATTGATTTTTGTTCTAACTTGTTTCAGTATTATGAATTAAAGTCAGTTTTATAGCATTTTGTTTAAACACTTTTCCAACACAGAGGAATTACTATTAGCATACATTATCAAGAAGATAGTTTTTTCTTCAGTGTTCAGATATTTTTGTTATGTTTGATTTTAGTTATCTGGAAGTTAACCAGACATGAACCAGCTGGATAATTTTTCATTTTGGAAAGTCATAAACATTTTGATTTTATTGGATTACTGATTTTGGAACTCTTCTAAACTCATAGATTTTCTTTGGATAAATGAGAAAATGTTTGTTCTCATTCAGTATTCATTCATATGAAATGATTTTTGAGAGAGAAACAATAAATTGGTCGTCAGCGGGATTCGAACCCACGCCCCCGGCTTATCGCGCCGATGCTCTACCTACTGAGCTATGACGGCCCATAGGTATTACACCCGTGGATTGTCCCTGTGATGACCAACCTTCTCTCTCGGTGTTGCAATGTGCGCAACTGGCTTTTATAATGGAGAAATGATATTTGGTGTGGCGGGCTATACGCCATACCAAATATCATTTCTCCAGTATTCATTCAGTATATTCAGTTTTTATGTGATTGTGTGTTTGAAGTTTACCAGTTATAGATATTCTAATAGCTCTAAATGATTTCAGTTCAGACAAGGAATATGTCAGTTACCACCAGAATTCAGAAATACTGTTGTATTATATAACTAATGGTATATATTAATGAATGTTATTTCTTGATATAATAACGGAACACCGAGGATGAAGTAGCGAATATGCTGAACAAAGTCGACGAGTAGATGAAATGTATCACTCCTTAATGCAGTTATATGTTGAGCGAAGAGAATCCTGCTTATAATCCCACGATAGTTTACATCACCTTAAAAACCTAGAAAGTTGGCGTTAATCGGGTATGATACTGGAACACACGAAAGCAGTAGAATAAAAGGCGAAATACCCGAGGCTAAGGTGGTTTCCTTATCCACTAGTCCGGCGCTCTTTTGCTGGGATAACATATCTCAACCCGTGTACCCCGAAATACTGGTGATATGCTTCGGTTCCTCTAAAACACTGGGTGGGTATTATAAGAATTCCCTAAACTTTCAACACGTTAAACTGATCAGTCTCACTGTGATTACACGGTATTACGACTCCAGGTCACATGCTGAAAAACAAAGTATCGACTATCCAAAAAGCTTTTCCCTATATCCGTTCAATCTCAACCCGTCATACGCTTCATATGACAAGGCAAATCGTACGATTGGAAGCGACATTTTAAGAAGCATTAGTCAAAAATGTGAATCGTAATGCATACCCCGAGTCCCATGCTGTGTTCAAAGTGGATTAGACGCGGATTATCATCTCCAATAAGACATGGGAACACACTAACTGTTCTGCATCTTCTGTTCCATCTTCTGCTGGACACTTCCGTCCGTGATGAGATGCCACGGCTGACTTGACACCAGCAGACTATATCGTGAACGCAGACCCTCGACACTCCCGGGCGTAATTGAATGCCCAGCCGAGCTCGGGGAGCCGTAGCGTTAAAAATGTAATAAATTAAATTAAATATGAACATGCTCTTTTCAACATGCTCAGTATATAATTATTAGTAATGGTAGTTCAAGTCTTGGTGCTACTTCCGATTAAAAAATTGCACATAAGTTTGACTACTAAACTACTATTTTTTCCTTCATCAACTGGAATTATCAGTGATATCGGTTTGATAAATTGTTGAAATATAGCCTGCGAAGGGCTGTCCTTGAAGTTAATGTGTTCTTCTTAAAGTAAAAGACTATCAAGACTATCATACCATATTATTTCCACTGCTATGAATTCTTCTTTGTAAGTTGCTGTACCATCGAATCATCGCCATCGTACAATTGCCATTGTATCATCATACCATCGCCATCGGACAAAACTACTATGGCATGGATCATCCACCATAAAAAAAAACAAGCGTTACACGGGACCCTCAAATTTCCGGAAGGCTGATGTCCCGGGATGCCTTGTTTGTCAATAGAAACGAAGGGATGTAATCTTTTACGGAAGATGACATGGTAATCCCTCCTCGACAGCTATGAGATCAAGACTTCATTATGGTCATACCGATACTGCCGATTTGACCTGCACATCGACCTCTATGCTAAGCACTCACTTCCAACTCCTGACTAGGCCCAGGAAACAATGCGAGTGAGTGAGTATGATTTAACATCGCTTTCAACAATTTTTCAGTAATATCACGTCGTTTAGGTCCTACTACGTTTTACCTCTGGGACCCATCGATTGCCACAGTCAGTCGCACCTCACGACAAGCTGAGGCACTTAAATCCTTATCATGACCTGGGGTGTATGCAACGACACACCCGATCAATCCCCGGGAGTCCCATTGTAACAAACTTGTGTTTACTGTTATCTTATGGTATAGCAGACGTTTGGTTTGGGACGCGGTAACAAGTTTTCATCCCAACCAACAACTGATTTCAGATACTATTAGTTACACGGTTTGTCAGTGACCCAATACAGAAATATAGGTCGATACTTGGTGTAAGAACGCATTGTTGAGGCTTTTGTTGAGGCTTTTGTGCAGCTGAAAAGGGTTACGTCTAGACGCATTGTTGAGCTCAGACAGGCTATTGTAGGCTTTGTCTTGTGCGGTGGTACACCAAGTATAAACCGAAATATATGTGGTCAGTAAAATATATATTGGGCGAGGCGTCAGCCGTGTTACGAATTTATCCCGCTAATGACCCTTTCTGAACACTCTAATGTCCATAGGCAAATTCTGTGACAAAGGACTTCTTGTGAACAACTTTGGCCCTATGTTGCTAACGAAACAAAAAAAACACTGTATGTAAAGTCACACATTTGCAATATTCACTGACGTTGATCATCGCTGATTACGATAAAATACGAGTTATTCACATTAGGAATGCTATCTAATTTAGAACTACAGCTGCTGAAGGTCACCTTGATTACAAATACTTGTCAAAATGAAGCCCGAGAAGTAATCGACGCGATCATTGGACGATTTTGTCTGAAGCGGGATAAACATCACTCCACATACACTCTCAAAACGCAAATGTTAGATTTAATATCTAGAGGGTTGGAGGAGGGAAAGCATTTAGAAAGTGTTGTATTCACCACTTTTAAGTGTTAAAATTTTAAGCTGTTGCATCCAAAACTTAAAAGTGGTGAAACAACACTTTCTAAATGCTTTCCCTCCTCCAACCCTCTAGATGTTAAATGTAACATTTGCGTTTTAAGAGTGTACTGGACAGCATTTGTTGTGAGATACATCTCTCCATCAAGGAATATATCCCCACCACAAGGCCCGGGTTTAATCCATATTGTTGAAGCCTTCATCCTAAAGCATGGACTAAATAAATTATCGTAGTCGACTAGTTATTGTATACTGTCAAAATATTTGGGCCAAAGGTAGAACCTCAACGGTTCCATATAGAAACAATCGAGTTAAAAATAATTTCACGAGATTCAAGCCGTCTACTATAAATGAAACACCCTCTGACTCAGAAACACCTGACGCATCTAGGCGCACTTCATCTTTTTCTTTATCTTAACCCTAGCCCCTCCCCCTTTTACCCATTCTGCGTCATCTCCGGAGAACAAAAACTTGAGAGCTGACACTCCGTGACTTTGTAGTTTATCATATTGCTCTCTAAAAAAACATGAGTGAACTGTTCCAATCAAGTTTGAGTGAAATGTACCTGTTCACTCAAACTTGAGTTACTTTTCACTCAACTTGAGTTACTTTTCACTCAACTGGAGTTAAAACCACTCAAGTTCACTCAACTTGAGTTGGATGAATTTCCACTCTTATGCTTGAGTGAATGTCGCTCAAGTTGAGTGCATTTAACTCAAGTTGAGTGAAAAGTCACTCAAGTGGAGTTAAAATCTCACTCAAGTATTGAGTGAGATGAATTTCCACTCCTACTCAAGTGAAATTTCACTCAACATTTTTTAGAGAGTGGGGTCATTTTAAGCCTATTTGCATAACGTGATGTTTTGGTCATTTTCCTTCAAAAGTACTGCTTTTTCAAGAGGAAAAGTATAGAAAAAACTATTTTATTTCTCATCAGATTAATATTTACTAATTAACAATGCAGGTTTTGTGGAGAAATTACATAAATAATAATTCGAGAAAAAACGGCCATCTTGGATTTTTTTTTTAAACATTTTCTGGTAGAGCTTGACGCAAGGGTATGGTTTGGTAAGTTTCAGCCCTCCAGCTCAAAGGGTAAGATAATTAGGGGGAGGGGTCAAAATGCACCCCTCCCCCCGGACAGGTCCCCAAAAGCCCAGGCCAGATACGGTTTATTGACACGAAAATTGTTTGTTCGTCCGCAAGAGCGATGGAAAATACATCAAGTATGTCTTATAGAAGAATAAGTTAGACGTTCGTATATTTTAAAGGAGAACGCCATGTTAGTCGCGATAACATGAGCACAGTTCGCTCCGTTTTGTAACAGATGAACAGATGATGCTGATTGGTCGACAGCCACATGCACACAGGCAGCGTTTTCGGTTCGAATCAATCGAAGGGCTATCTGAGAAGAAGACAAAATATGATGCAAGAATCAAAAGTTTTCAGTGTAAGATCAGCCCATGAGAACAGGGTATTTCAGAATCGTGACTCATACCAACCTTCTTTTACGTGTGTCGAGGGTTAGATATCGTTGTAGTCTAGATGTACAATGTCAGCCTGCATCAGAAAGGGAGTAGAAACTCAGTTCTGAAATTTCGTTCGTCTGACCCGATCAGACCACCGTATATTTCAGGAGCAACCAAGTCGTGACTTCACATAGAATTTCGATTACAACGTACGAAAACAAAATAATACAGAATAAATCTGATTATAATTCGACCATGACAGAGCATTCGCTCAAAGTCTGAAACAAAGCCTTAATACGAGATTGACGGAAATAAGCAAAAACCTTTCTTGTAGTATATTGTAAATATACAGATGTGCACAAATTTCCAAACCAAAATCAGGTGTAACGGAATAATACTGGATTTCATCGGCAACTGTCAAAAATAGATATATTATGCTGGTTTGATAATTCTCAGCGTAGCAGCCAAAAGAACCACAGGTGTCTTCCTCTTTACATACGTCTGGGCTGGGCGATATCATGAGCCCAACTCGGATACTTTTGTTATCCCCGAAGCCAGGGGGCTGAAACTTACCACGAATCTTTAGGCCAAGCTCTGACAGGGAATGTAAGAAAATCTGTGTTGGCCGCAGTGACGTCCTATGCGAACAAGAGCTAAAATTGGCTTCAATATACGCCAGCATAACAAAGAGACGGTCGTACTAAAAACTGCGCGGAACTGCGCGGAGCTTAATTTCAACTGCGCGTGGATTATTTGATGGATTTTTCTTTATTTGCTGACGAGCAGAATATTGATATTAATAAAACAGACCACAAAATCCGCAAAATGCGAATCTGTAGACTATATGTCGCTTGAAACGAGAGAGAACGAAATTCAAATGCGCAGAAAGTATGTTTCACTGCCCGGAGATTCGCTTCGCTGGAATGGAATCGTTAACATTAGAGCACCTTATCCTACCTTATTCGTTATCATTTGATATGCTTTCTTCAACTGAGTCTTATGTGTGGAATTTCAACTGTCCGTAAGTATATATTGACGGGTATCAATTTTAACTGCGCGGAAATCGTGTTTCACTCCACTCAGATTCGTTTCGCTCGAACTAAGTCTGATGTGTATGAATTGTATCTGTCCGAACGTAAATTGAGTATAAATTTTAACTGCGCGGAAATCGATCGCGTAAGCAAATTTGGCATAAAGTTTAACTGCGCGGAAATCCATGGCAGTTTCAACGGACAGTTGAAAATCTTCGGGAAGTAAAACTTGATTTCCGCGCAGTTTAAATTTATATCCAGTTCAAATTCATACATAACCTTATTTCAAGCGAACTGAATCTCCTGCAGTCAAACTTGATGTTAGACGGAATTGAGACTCGTTCGAATATGTACCAACTGTGGAAATGCGAATTCCCATAACAAATCTTTCTGCGCGGAATCTCAACTGCGCGCAAAATAAGTAACTGTGCGGAAAATAAGTTTTTTTGCCCAGAGATTCGCAAGAGTCGAGTAATTGACCACCCATCATTCGTTATCATGACCTGCATGGGGTCATCATGATGCAGGGGGGTGTCAACAACTTTCAACAGACCGGCTCTGTTGTTGAACCCCGTATAAAGAAATAATAATAGAAAAAGAACTGGCTAGTGTTAATCAGGTTTAATACAAAACAACTCAAAATGCTTTGATGACTTGTTTCAAGATAACAGTAGATCTAACTGAGCGGAGCCTGTTCCAACTGCGCGGAAAATAAGTTTTACTCTCGCTCTTTGTCATTCGCTCCC
>JAVTVY010038227.1:0-15707 GCA_036873755.1 Hanleya hanleyi | reverse complement strand
GGAGCCAATTTGCTAGACGAGAGTGTGAAATACAGATGAGGGGATAATTTATCTCTAGTTCACAGGACCTTCATCATGAAGTCTCCCTAAAATACAGATACATTGGCCAGAGAAAATAAGTTTTCTTATCAAATATAAACATATTACGCAGGAAAATCTAAATTTGCCATATGAAATTATAGACCTCATTTTTTTACCGGATTGTTTATATATGCTGATTGAGTAGACACGATTTTAAAACAAATTTTCTTGTAGTACAAAATACGATATTTGTTGCGTACAGAATACAGAAAGACTCCGTTACCCATATTCTGTGCAAACAACATGAAACATTTGGGCGGAAGTTATAGGGGAAAGAGACTGGACCACAAAAACAAAACATTTGGCCGCGCACTAATTTGTCTGCTGCAAATTAATTTTTAAATGTTGTAGAAAATACAAAGAAAACACAAAAAATCCATTTGCTCGTGTTGAAATTAATCGAATGCAGGAAAAGTCCCAGTTATTCACAAAATCTGTTTTAAATGATCGACCATTGTCACGAAGTGCCGCGGGGCAGTCCAATATCCGTTGGTAAACATTTGAATAACACATGCAATTAGATACCGGTACCACAATACTTTAACATAATTTATTTGATTTATAAGTGTATAATTGTTGATTACAAAAAAAGAATAAACCGAGTGCCCTAATAAAAACTTGAATCAAGAAATGGTGTTTTTCCCCACTTCTCCTAATACCTACGAGGTCCGTTCCATACGTTAACTGCATGGATTTGAGCTTTGGCTGATATTTTTAGAAAGATTATGCGATGCTGTTTATGTTGAAGGCTAACCTCTAACAATGAGACTACCACTATAGCAAATAAAACTGACTATATGAACCTTCTGTGCGATCATTAGCTAACTGGTTTTATATACCATAGCATAAGACCTGTCCATCGGACGGGGATGTGACCTAGTTGTTCCTCGCCTGCCCCTGGGACCCACAGGGGCTCGTTATTGTTGTTAATGGGTTGATTAGGGAAAGGATCAACAGCAGACTGTAATGTGAAATAATCGATAAAGATGACCAACACCTGAATGTATTGTGAGTTAACAGATAAGGACGACCAACGCCTGATTGCTTTGTGAGATAACCGATAAGGACGTCCAACACCTGAATGTATTGTGAGATAGCAGATAAGGACGACCAACATCTGAATGTATTGTGAGATAACCGATAAGGACGATTACTGATTGCTTTGTGAGATAACCGATAAGGACGACCAACAGCTGAATGTATTGTGAGATAACCGATAAGGACGACAGTAGTAGGGAAAGTTGATTTCGAACCTCATTTTGCCGGGGGAGATAACTCTTGGGGAGATGACGGGGAGTTCCGCCAGGGGGCGCCACCAGCTCAAGAGACCAAAAACTACCTCCAGCACAGAAGAGTTCCAATCTAGGGGGGAGGTAACTCTGGGTGACTATAGTTCCGGCAAAGGGCCCCTGGGCATCTATTCTTCCGCGGTGATGCGGTCTGGCGGTAATGCAGTCGCGGAAAAAGCTTCCGCGGAGAAAAAGTAGTCCCCAGACTTCAAATACGCTGCATGGTCCGATTGGGTCGAGTGAGGTATCAAAGTGAAGCATTCGTGAAGGGGCATCCAGTCATGGGTGGGTGTATGTAAAATTAGGATTTTTTTCCGAAACTATAAAAAGCGGAATACGGACTTTACCCCTAAAATAGGGGAAAACACCTATCAACTCTAGCCAAAAGGGCTAATATCGGTCCCCGCTCTTATTGGGACCTGCCTATCAAGTCAATGGGGTGGGTGTATGTAAAATTAGGATTTTTTCCGAAAATATAAAAAGCGGAATACGGACTTTACCCCTAAAATAGGGGAAAACACCTATCAACCCTAGCCAAAAGGGCTAATATCGGTCCCCGGGCTTATTGGGACCTGCCTATCAAGCCAATGGGGTGGGTGCATGTAAAATTAGGATTGTTTCCCGAAACTATAAAAAGCGGAATACGGACTTTACCCCTAAAATAGGGGAAAACACCTATCAACTCTAGCCAAAAGGGCTAATATCGGTCCCCGGGATTATTGGGGCCTGCCTATCCAGTCAATGGGGTGGGTGCATGTAAAATTAGGATTGTTTCCCGAAATTATAAAAAGCGGAACACGGACTTTACCCCTAAAATAGGGGGAAACCCCTATCAACCCTAGCCAAAAGGGCTAATATCGGTCCCCGGGCTTATCGGGGTCTGCCTATCAAGTCAATGGGGTGTGTGCATGTAAAATTAGGATTTTTTCCCGAAACTATAAAAAGCGGAACACGGACTTTACCCCTACAATAGGGGTCTGTATTATACAATATAAGGGAAAATGCCTGTATGGGGTATGGCGATGGTCAATTTTTTTCGTGGGCTTTACTATGGCTTGTGGGGTCTCGTTTTTCTCGTTTCGCCAAGAAAATGACAATGGGAAGGGTCCCGGAGCGAATCAGTGAAATTTTTGGGAAAAGTCACCGAGGTCTGTATATAGGCTCATACTGGCTATATGGGGGGGAGGGGTGGTCAAATTTTTTGTGGGTGTTACTATGGCTTGTGGGGTCTCGTTTTTCTCGTCTCACCAAGAAAAACACGATGGGAGGGGTCCCGGAGCGAATCGGTGAATTTTTTGGAAAAAGTCACCGAGGTCTGCATATAGGCCCATAGGCTGGCCATGGGAGTATAGGTTCAACCTGGGAAAATCACACACGTTCATTGTGATATGGGTTGTGGGGTCTCGTTTTTCACGTCTCGTCATTTAGAACACAATGGGAGGGGTCCCGGAGCGAATCGGTGAAATTTTTGGGAAAAGTACCGGGTAGGCCTGTATACATATAGGCCTATAGGCGGGCTATACGGGGGTATAGGTTCAACCTGGGAAATTCACACACGTTCATTGTGAAATGGGTTGTATGGATTTGTTTTTCACGTCTCGTCATTTAGAACACGATGGGAAGGGTCTCAGAGCGCAACGGTGAAATTTTTGGAAAAGTACCATATAGCCCATATAGTCCCATACTGGCTATATGGGGGTATAGGTTCAACCTGGGAAATTCACATACGTTCATTGTGATATGGGCTGTTTGGATTTGTTTTTCACGTCTCGTCATTTAGAACACGATAGGAAGGGTCCCGGAGCGAAACGGTGAATTTTTTGGAAAAAGTTCACCGAGGCCTGGGTAGGCCCATAGGCCTATACTGCATGGCTATGGGGGTATAGGCCCATACGGGGTGGACGTTTTGGAGTCTAGGTGAGCCCCTAATGATCCTATGATGTCGTATGAGGTCTTATTTTGAAGCTCTCGTGGTGGAGCATCCGACTGCACTAATGGTTCGTCCGTTTTCAATATTTTGCGCATGCGCAGTCTGGCCGTAGTATAGAAAGCAGGCCTTTTGGGTGGTATGTGGGTGTGTGTTTGGGGTAGAGATGGACCGCTATGGGTCCGAATGGGTCGTGGAAGGTGTCAAAGTGAAGCTTGTGTGGGGTAGTCAGAATGGCGTGTTTTTGAATGCAAGTCGCGTCAATCTGCGCATGCGCAGTTGGTTGTAGTAAGTCAAGTGGCCATTTTGGGGCAGTGCAGGAAGGTATTTGGTGTCGAGATGGACCATCTTTGGTCCGAATGCGTCCTGGGAGGTGTCATTTTGTAGCTCTCGGGGTATAGACCCCGATTTGGGGGCTACCCACGTCACCTGTGACGTCATCAGTACGAGTAGTAGCGAAAGTGGACATTTTAGGGCACTGAAGGATAATATTTGGGGTAGAGCGGGACCATCCTTGGTCCGAATGCGTCGTGGGAGGTGTCATGTTGTAGCTCTCGGGGTGTACACCCCGATTTGAGGCATGTCTGTAGCATCTGTGACGTCATCAGTACGAGTAATAGCGAAAGCGGGTATTTTGGGGCAGTGAAGGAAGGTATTTGGTGTAGAGATGGACCATCCTTGGTCCGAATGCGTCGTGTGAGGTGTCATCTTGTAGCAACGCCCGCCAACACCAAGCTCAATGCTTCAACGCCCTGGTGAAATAGCTCAGAAGCTCTGATTTTCTAGATATTCCACGGAATTGTCACTCATTCTTCGAAATGCAGTGACGTCCGTCGTTACGCCTTAACAGACCGGAGACAGTACAACAACAACAACAAGGATGAGACATGAGAGAACAACAACAAGAAGTTTTTTCATATAGTTTATTCTCCCCAATGTTACATCATACCCACGCTGGGGGAGCCGCGTTGGGTATATTTACAATTCAAGAAGACTCTTGCCCAATCAGAGGCCACTATTTGCATCTGTCATATTCGTTCCTGTCCGTTAGATGTATTCTTGTCCAATCAGAAGTCTCCATTTCAGAAAGTTCCATCTTCGGCCATGTTCGCTTTGAACCGTTTATTCTAATCATCGTCGGGCCGCCCAGGATACCGTTGAGGCAACATATCCTCAGATAGTTGTTTGTGCATTCTGAGTATCTATCAGTGCATGGGTGAATACATTCACCCGATGGGAATATTCCGTAGTTTGGTCACGAAGAACGTAACATTGGTCACACTCTCCACTCTCCACTTGGTGTTGGGGCGTTGTTGTTGGGCCCATTCCAAGGGATCCACGGTGTCCAGTTTCTCCAGCATCGTCTCTAGCGACGCCCGGTTAATGATGGTAAACGGTTGGTCAAATACCCGGATGTTACTGCTAGGGTAAAAGTATCGGACTTGATCTGTCTCCTTATGCTGCAGTACATAACCAAACGCCAGATTTAATTTGAAGGACGTAGCTTGGTCATTGAAGATGGCTTCCACGTAGTTGCGTAGACGGGTGAGGTCAGTCAGTCGGAAATTGTAGATATCTTGAATAGGGCGATGACGGTGGAAACAGTGCCGTATCATGGACCAATGGCGACGATAGATGTCACTCACTGGATGGGCGGCCTGTAAGAGATCGCTGGGAACATCCACCGCATCTTCCAGAAAATGTTCGTTGTTGTTAGGCGTATGACTGGGAACAGTAATGCTAGGGACCGGCTGGATATCTAGGCTCTTCTGAACTGTGGGTATAGGCGGGCTCTCCGTGATCCCATCACCAGTGGCATTCGTCTCCCCGGGCTCATCTTCACTAGGTCTGACCCTCATGGGTGCCTCTTTAGTGGAAAGTTGTCGCTCATACCGTGGTGATGGACTATGAATCAAACGTTGGTGCTGTCTTAACTGACTGGGTCGTTTGAAGAGTTGACCACAACCGTTACATTGTTTCGTCGCGCCCTCGTGGAATGAGCGTTCGTGGCGCAGTAAATGATCCTCCCGATTGAATGACCGTGCGCAGGTTGTACAAGTATACCGAGCATCGTTGTGGATGGAGGCCTCGTGGCGTCGTAAATTATCTAGACGAGTAAACAGCTTCTGGCAAGTTGTGCAAGTGAACATCTTGGTGGTTGACAGATTGTCTGATGAAACGGCCAGGCCGCTTCCCTTTTATAGCACGCTAGCTGGTGATCTATTTTTAGCACACTCAGTTCAACTATCCCCAAGTCGAGGGCCGAGCCGCGACATCTTTGGTAACCTCCGTGTCTTTTCGGGCACCTCCGTTACTACCCGGCTGTTCCCGTGTAAACCCGGATGGATCTCCGTGTCTCTTCGGTGACCTCCGTGACATCTTCGGTCACCTCCGTGTCTCTTCGGTCACCTCCGTAACGTCAACGATCAACATGTAGACATATAGAGTATGTACGGCATGTTATGGTATTCATCAGTGCATGAGTGACGCATTCAGCCGAAGGGGGTGGTCGGTCAGCTTGGTAACGAAAAACGTAACATTGGTCACACTCTCCACTGTCCACTTGGTCTTGGGGCGTTGTTGTTGGGCCCATTCCAAGGGATCCACGGTGTCCAGTTTCTCCAGCATCGCCTCTAGCGACACCCGGTTAATGATGGTAAACGGTTGATCAAATACCCGGATGTTACTGCTCGGGTAAAAATATCGCGGAAGGTCCGCCATCTTCAGTCCGTGTCTTTTCGGTGACGGCGTGTGAACATGATAGCACATGTACTGACCTGTCTGTGGGATTTTTCCCACAATGTCGTTCACTCCCGAGTCTCTTCGGTCACTTCCCGAAAAGACACGGAGGTGGCCGAAGAAACACGGAGGTGCCCGAAGATGTCCCGGAGGTCACCGAAGATGTCACGGAGGTGCCCGAAGAGACACGGAGGTCACCGAAGATGTCACGGAGATCACCGAAGAGACACAGAGGTGCCCGAACATGATACCAGCTAGCGTGCTATAAAAGGGAAGCGGCCTGGCCGTTTCATCAGACACTCTGTCAACCACCAAGATGTTCACTTTTACTACGTGCTCGAAATCATTCGCTCGTCTGCACGACTTGCGCCGCCATGAGGCTACCAAGCACGAAGGAACCGCCCGGTATAGCTGTACGATGTGTACACTGTCGTTTCAGCGCCTGGATCATTTACAGCGCCACACGTGCACGCCATGAAGTACACAAGCGTCCATGCGAAGAATGTGGTCGGCTTTTCAAACTGACCAGTCAGTTGCTGCGACACCAACGCACACGACACCCTGTTCCGCAGCCACGTTTGCAGGTAGAAGAGCCCGTAGGCATCAATATCGAGACAGGGGGAACTCCACCCATCGCACGAGGGCCGATGATGATGTCGCCCTAATTCAACAGTCAAATTCCGACGACAAGATCTTCGGCCAGATTTTGTACGACGTGGAGGGCAAAGTACACTTCGTGGACGAACCCATAAATGTTCCCAGCGATCTGTTACACGAAGACCATCCAGTGAGTGACATCTATCGGCGCTATTGGCCCATGATCCGGCACTGTTTCTGCCGTCATCGCCCTATTCAAGATATCTACAATTTCCGACTGACCGACCTCGCCCGTCTACGCAGCTACGTGGAAGCCATCTTCAACGATCAAACTACGGCCTTCAAGTTGAATCTGCCGTTTGGTTATGTGCTGCAGCATAAGGACACAGACCAAGCCCGATATTTTTACCCGAGCGGTAACATCCGGGTATTTGACCAACCGTTTACCATCATTAACCGGGCGTCGCTAGAGGCGATGCTGGAGAAACTGGACAACGTGGATCCCTTGGAATGGGCCCAACAACAACACCCCAACACACAATGGGTCGTAGAGAGGGTGACCAATGCCACGTTTTTCGTTACCAAGCTGACCGACCACCCCCATCGGCTGAATGCGTCACTCATGCACTGATCAATACCATAACATGCCGTACATACTCTATATGTCTACATGTTGATCGTTGACGTTACGGAGGTGACCGAAGAGACACGGAGGTGACCGAAGATGTCACGGTGGTCACCGAAGAGACACGGAGATCCATCCGGGTTTACACGGGAACAGCCGGGTAGTTACGGAGGTGACCGAAGAGACACGGAGGTGACCGAAGATGTCATGGAGGTCACCGAAGAGACACGGAGATCCATTCGGGTTTACACGGGAACAGCCGGGTAGTTACGGAGGTGCCCGAAGAGACACGGAGGTTACCGAAGATGTCACGGCTCGGCCCTCGACTTGGGGATAGTTGAACTGAGTGTGCTAAAAATAGATCACCAGCTAGCGTGCTATAAAAGGGAAGCGGCCTTGCCGTTTCATCAGGCACTCTGTCAACCACCAAGATGTTCACTTGCACAACTTGCCAGAAGCTGTTTACTCGTCTAGATAATTTACGACGCCACGAGGCCTCCATCCACAACGATGCTCGGTGTACTTGTACAACCTGCGCACGGTCATTCAATCGGGAGGATCATTTACTGCGCCACGAACGCTCATTCCACAAGGGCGCGACGGAACAATGTAACGGTTGTGGTCAACTCTTCAAACGACCCAGTCAGTTAAGACAGCACCAACGTTTGATTCATAGTCCATCACCACGGTATGAGCGACAACTTTCCACTAAAGAGGCACCCATAAGGGTCAGACCTAGTGAAGATGAGCCCGGGGAGACGAATGCCACCGGTGATGCGATCACGGAGAGCCCGCCTATACCCACAGTTCAGAAGAGCCTAGATATCCAGCCGGTCCCTAGCATTACTGTTCCCAGTCATATGCCTGACAACAACGAACATTTTCTGGAAGATGCGGTGGATGTTCCCAGCGATCTCTTACAGGACGCCCATCCAGTGAGTGACATCTATCGTCGCCATTGGTCCATGATACGGCACTGTTTCCACCGTCATCGCCCTATTCAAGATATCTACAATTTCCGACTGACTGACCTCACCCGTCTACGCAACTACGTGGAAGCCATCTTCAATGACCAAGCTACGTCCTTCAAATTAAATCTGGCGTTTGGTTATGTGCTGCAGCATAAGGAGACAGATCAAGTCCGATACTTTTACCCGAGCAGTAACATCCGGGTATTTGACCAACCGTTTACCATCATTAACCGGGCGTCGCTAGAGACGATGCTGGAGAAACTGGACACCATGGATCCCTTGGAATGGGCCCAACAACAACGCCCCAACACCAAGTGGACAGTGGAGAGTGTGACCAATGTTACGTTCTTCGTGACCAAATTACGGAATATTCCCATCGGGTGAATGTATTCACCCATGCACTGATAGATACTCAGAATGCACAAACAACCATCTGAGGATATGTTGCCTCAACGGTATCCTGGGCTGCCCGACGATGATTAGAATAAACGGTTCAAAGCGAACATGGCCGAAGATGGAACTTTCTGAAATGGAGACTTCTGATTGGACAAGAATACATCTAACGGACAGGAACGAATATGACAGATGCAAATGGTGGCCTCTGATTGGACAAGAGTCTTCTTGAATTGTAAATATACCCAACGCGGCTCCCCCAGCGTGGGTATGATGTAACATTGGGGAGAATAAACTATATGAAAAACTTCTTGTTGTTGTTGTTCTCTCATGTCTCATCCTTGTTGTTGTTGTTGTACTGTCTCCGGTCTGTTAAGGCGTAACGACGGACGTCACTGCATTTCGAAGAATGAGTGACAATTCCATGGAATATCTAGAAAATCAGAGCTTCTGAGCTATTTCACCAGGGCGTTGAAGCATTGAGCTTGGTATTGGCGGGCGTTGCTACAAGATGACATCTCACACGACGCATTCGGACCACGGATGGTCCATCTCTACACCAAATACCTTCCTTCACTGCCCCAAAATACCCGCTTTCGCTACTACTCGTACTGATGACGTCACCGATGACGTCACAGATGCTGCGGGCATGCCTCAAATCGGGGTGTACACCCCGAGAGCTACAACATGACACCTCCCACGACGCATTCGGACCAAGGATGGTCCCGCTCTACCCCAAATATTATCCTTCAGTGCCCTAAAATGTCCACTTTCGCTACTACTCGTACTGATGACGACACCGATGACGTCACAGGTGACGTGGGCAGCCCCCAAATCGGGGTCTACACCCCGAGAGCTACAAAATGACACCTCCCAGGACGTTTTCGGACCAAGGATGGTCCATCTCGACACCAAATACCTTCCTGCACTGCCCCAAAATGGCCACTTTACTTACTACAACCAACTGCGCATGCGCAGATTGACGCGACTTGCATTTAAAAACACGCCATTCTGACTCTACCCGACACAGGCTTCACTTTGACACCTTTCACGACCCATTCGGACCCATAGCGGTCCATCTCTACCCCAAACACACACCCACATACCACCCAAAAGGCCTGCTTTCTATACTACGGCCAGACTGCGCATGCGCAAAATATTGAAAACGGACGACCCATTAGTGCAGTCGGATGCTCCTCCACGAGAGCTTCAAAATAAGACCTCATACGACATCATAGGATCATTAGGGGCTCACCTAGGCCCCAAAACGTCCACCCCGTATGGGCCTATACCCCCATAGCCATGCAGTATAGGCCTATGGGCCTACCCAGGCCTCGGTGAACTTTTTCCAAAAATTTCACCGTTTCGCTCCGGGACCCTTCCCATCGTGTTCTAAATGACGAGACGTGAAAAACAAATCCAAACAGCCCATATCACAATGAACGTATGTGAATTTCCCAGGTTGAACCTATACCCCCATATAGCCAGTATGGGACTATATGGGCTATATGGTACTTTTCCAAAAATTTCACCGTTGCGCTCCGAGACCCTTCCCATCGTGCTCTAAATGACGAGACGTGAAAAACAAATCCAAACAACCCATTTCACAATGAACGTGTGTGAATTTCCCAGGTTGAACCTATACCCCTATATAGCCAGCCTATAGGCCTATATACAGACCTCGGTGACTTTTCCCAAAAATTTCACCGATTCGCTCCGGGACCCCTCCCATTGTGTTCTAAATGACGAGACGTGAAAAACGAGACCCCACAACCCATATCACAATGAACGTGTGTGAATTTCCCAGGTTGAACCTATACCCCCCCATGGCCATGCAGTATAGGCCTATGGGACTATATGCAGACCTCGGTGACTTTTTCCAAAAATTTCACCGATTCGCTCCGGGACCCCTCCCATCGTGTTTTTCTTGGTGAGACGAGAAAAACGAGACCCCACAAGCCATAGTAACACCCACAAAAAAATTGATCACCCCTCCCCTCCATATAGCCAGTATGAGCCTATATACAGACCTCGGTGACTTTTCCCAAAAATTTCACCGATTCGCTCCGGGACCCTTCCCATTGTCATTTTCTTGGCGAAACGAGAAAAACGAGACCCCACAAGCCATAGTAAAGCCCACGAAAAAATTGACCATCCCCATACCCCATACAGGCATTTTCCCTTATATTGTATAATACAGACCCCTATTGTAGGGGTAAAGTCCGTGTTCCGCTTTTTATAGTTTCGGGAAAAAATCATAATTTTACATGCACCCACTCCATTGACCTGATAGGCAGGCCCCGATAAGCCCGGGGACCGATATTAGCCCTTTTGGCTAGGGTTGATAGGGGTTTTCCCCTATTTTAGGGGTAAAGTCCGTGTTCCGCTTTTTATAGTTTCGGGAAAAAATCATAATTTTACATGCACCCACCCCATTGACTTGATAGGCAGGCCCCGATAAGCCCGGGGATCGATATTAGCCCTTTTGGCTAGAGTTGATAGGTGTTTCCCCCTATTTTAGGGGTAAAGTCCGTGTTCGGCTTTTTATAGTTTCGGGGAAAAAAATCCTAATTTTACATGCACCCACCCCATTGACTTGATAGGCAGGCCCCGATAAGCTCGGGGACCGATATTAGCCCTTTTGGCTAGGGTTGATAGGTGTTTTCCCCTATTTTAGGGGTAAAGTCCGTATTCCGCTTTTTATATTTTCGGGAAAAAATCCTAATTTTACATGCACCCACCCCATTGACTTGATAGGCAGGTCCCAATAAGCCCGGGGACCGATATTAGCCCTCTTGGCTAGGGTTGATAGGTGTTTTCCCCTATTTTAGGGGTAAAGTCCGTGTTCCGCTTTTAATAGTTTCGGAAAAAAATTCTAATTTTACATGCACCCACCCATGACTGGATGCCCCTTCACGAATGCTTCACTTTGATACCTCACTCGACCCAATCGGACTATGCAGCGTATTTGAAGTCTGGGGACTACTTTTTCTCCGCGGAAGCTTTTTCCCGCTACCGCATCACCGCGGAAGAATAGATGCCCAGGGGCCCTTTGCCGGAACTATAGCGACTCGGAGTTACCTCCCCCTAGATTGGAACTCTTCTGTGCTGGAGGTAGTTTTTGGTCTCTTGAGCTGGTGGCGCCCCTTCCACGTGACCTCCACAAAAGAGTTATCTCCCCCGGCAAAATAATGGCTTTCGTCCCGTCTCCCTACTACTATTTCGTAACAGTGATTTTTCAAATGAAAGTTTGCATAGTCTAAATTTTAATTTTAATTGATAGGCAGGTCCCAATAAGCCCGGGGACCGATATTAGCCCTCTTGGCTAGGGTTGATAGGTGTTTTCCCCTATTTTTTGCCGGAACTATAGCGACTCGGAGTTACCTCCCCCTAGATTGGAACTCTTCTGTGCTGGAGGTAGTTTTTGGTCTCTTGAGCTGGTGGCGCCCCTTCCACGTGACCTCCACAAAAGAGTTATCTCCCCCGGCAAAATAATGGCCTTCGTCCCGTCTCTATACTACTCGAAATGTAACAATATATAAGATAAGTCACCTGAATATTTTAAAGTATCATGATGAATAAACCAAAAGGTTTAAGCAAAAATAAAAAATTTCACCTCCATTTTAGAGTGATACTGCTAAAGCTCCAGCCTACTGACTACATCCCCTCCCACTAAAAGCAAGATTAAATAGAGATGATTTTTAACGTCAATATGTCCGACCTGAAGACGTTGATACGGCTCATCCGGAAAACATACAACTTATCACGAAGGAAAAAGCTCTTGAAACTGATTAAGGTAGTTCTGACCTGCAGTTCTCCTGAATTTTGCTGATCTCTTCCTCCGCTCACTCACGCTAATGGAACCAATCTTGGAGAAGGCGAATTTTATTATTTCTCGACAGCCCTTAAAGTATTGTTCACAGTCTTCCATAGGTTGTCCATTGTCTTTACACTCTTGTCTCAATTTACGAGCTTCTGAGCATTCACTGGAGAATGATTCAAGGCTGTCCAAAATAATATCCTGAAAAAAACCAGAACTGCATTTTCACTGAAGTATGACTCAATATACACTGTCTGAAATAACATCCCCCAACATAGATTAGCATAGATTAGCATTATACTCATTATGACCCAAATACAGTTTACAATAATATCAGGAAACAAAGAATAACATCGTAATGACTAGATTTAGATGCACCAGAACACCATTTACTAAGTTTAAGTATAAAAAAATCACAGGAGGGACAATACAGCAGAAAAATATAAGTTCCACTTCAAAAACCGCTCTAAGTTTTTACTTACATGTAGGTCTAAAAACTCTTGAAAGTCGAGAATATCCTGTCAAAATGCGAGGAACGAGCCACTCCACGTTTAGATTTTCAAGAATTTTCAAGGAAACTCAACAGAAAAAGATATTGAACAACCAAAAAATACGACCGATAACTATGTGATGATCTGCGATTTTATTCATCAAAAATTGGCCAGAACGCGTCTCCAGTCGTCTGGAGCCCCAGAGCTTCCGGGGCCTCGGAGACCCCTGGACCCTTTTGGGGCCTACGCGTTCCCTGGACCTTAGCCTTAAATGCTGGAATGATAGCCCCCAATCGGAAAATGCTTCCACCGTGCCTGCATACACCATCATACATATATTTGCCCTGTTTTTATCAATGCCTGGTTGGAAACTATTCAGACATACCAAATCATTAACATCTATACAAACACCGGTAATACAGGAAGAGGGTGAGTCCTAAAATATTAGCGTGAACCATTTTGTATATCAATATTTCGTCGTATTATCGGTGTTATAACACACCCTTACTGCACATCAAATCGATCAGTTTCTATGTACGTACAACCTCACGCAATACAATTATATGGCTATAATAACTTGTAGTTCCATTGTAGACATTGTAATTCCATCCGTTTTACATTGTTTCCTTCGTTCAATCTGAAAGTTTGTAAGACTGCATCGTCAAGTAACTGTTAGGTAAAGTCATGGAAAAGAAGCATACCGTCTTGATACGGCTGAGATCAGCTCCCATCTCGCCGAGCTGTCTACCCGCTGAAAGCACGCCCCACATGTCCAGCTTTGAAATATCGCCATCTCTAAGAAATAATGAAGAATAGAAGAATGTAGAATAAAAATCCTTCGGCTACTTGACTGATGGAATCGGAGGATGACCAAGCAGGTTTTTATTATTACCAGGTCATGTAAATAAAACTCTCAATATATTCGCTATAAGAGTGAGGAAACGAAATATCGGCTTGCGACATTTCGGCAACGACATTCTGGTATAACAGATAGAGGGTACGATATGTCAACACAAATTAGAGGGTATGACACTTCAGCACAAAGTAGAGGGTACGACATTTCAGCACAAAGTAAAGGGTATTACATTTCAGCACGAAGTAGAGGGGACGACATTTCAGCACAAAGTAAAGGGTACGACATTTAAGCACAAAGTAGAGGGTATGACATTTCAGCATAAAGTAGAGGGTATGACATTTCAGCACAAAGTAAAGAGTACGACTTTTCAACACAAAGTAGAGGGTATGACATTTCAGCACAAAGTGAAGGGTACTATTTTTCAGCACAAAGTAGAGGCTACGACTTCTCAACACAGGGTATGACATTTCAACACAAAGTAAAGGGTACGACATTTCAGCACAAAGTAGAGGGTATGACATTTCAACACGAAGTAAAAGGTACGACTTTTCAGCACAAAGTAAAGGGTACGACTTTTCAACACAAAGTAGAGGGTATGACATTTCGGCATCGACATTTTGGCATGTTTACCTTTACACGTCAAATTGTGTTAATAATTTTCTTCCATAGTTATCAACATGTAGATTGATATTTTAGTGAATTTTTGAGAGTGTTTGCTTGAATGACACAGACCACTTTAGACTGCGTTTGCATTTAGTTAGTATTCCATATAACAAAGAATAACCTCGCTACCAAACTTCATGACTACAGATACCATTATGTATCATGTTTTTCAAACCATCAGTTTGAATATAAAAACACATAACGAAACGAAGTACCCTTAACCTTGTGCCGAAGTGTAGTTACCGAAATGTCACTTGCCTGAGCGTCTTTAGCGGAAATGTTTAAGTGGCATCACTAACAATTCTGATCAAACTTATTTGCACTACAGTGTATGGTATACTTTCGTGGATTATTCATCCTACTTTATTTCGAAGTCCCAAATTGGGCAGTAGTCTCAAAGAAAGCGCGGAATTTTATAAAAATAACTGACGGATACAATAACAGAACATCCTCCTTGGATAGTTAATGTCACTCACGCTTGATCTTTAATAGTCACGTCATAAATTATTTTCCTTGAGTCAGGGTCCACCACGTTCTTAACAAGTTCCTCCCGAGATTCCAAGATAGCTGCATCCTGACCCTCAAGATCTTTGGCAGTTATTGTCCGGAGCATACCTCTGAGCTTCTTAAAAGGAAGCTTGGTCTGCAATGATACAGCAAGGTACTTTATTTCAAAATTTAGTACATTTTCATATATCATCTAAATATATGGGGACAAGGGACTATGTCTGAGATGTTCAAGATGATTTGTGCTCATGTCTTTTCTCTCTTTTTACCCCTCGGCCAAAATTTGGCCGAAGGGTATTGTCGTCGTCATGTACGTCTGTCCGTCTGTCCGTCCGTCCGTCTGTCCGTCACACCTTTCTCGTTACCAAGATATCTTTAGAACGACTTACCCTAGGCACACCAAACTTGCAGTGCACATCCGTATGCTCGTGACCCAGAACCCTATTGAATCTGGACCTGATTGGTTGAAAACTTTGGCGGCCATCTTTAATTTATGCGAAACCATCACAGCTTTCTTGTTACCAAGATATCTTTAGAACGACTTACCCTAGGCACCCCAAACTTGCACTGCACATCCATATGCTCATGACCCAGAACTCTATTGAATCTGGACCTGATTGGTTGGAAACTTTGGCGGCCATATTTAATTTATGCGAAACCATCACAGCTTTCTTGTTACCAAGATATCTTCAGAACGACTTACCCTAGGAACACCAAACTTGCACTGCACATCCATATGCTCATGACC
>JAVTVY010038226.1:0-16039 GCA_036873755.1 Hanleya hanleyi | reverse complement strand
AAATGTCCACTTTCGCTACTACTCGTACCGATGACGTCATCAATGACGTCACAGATGACGCGGACATCCCTCAAATCGGAATGTACACCCGAGAACTACAAGATGACACCTTCCAGGATGCATTCGAACCGTGAATAGCCCATCTCGACCCCAAATACCTTCATGTACTGCCCGAAAATGGCCACTTTCGCTACTACTCGTACCGATGACGTCACCGATGATGTCACAGATGACGCGAACATCCCTCAAATCGGAATGTACACCCCGAGAACTACAAGATGACACCTTCGAGGACGCATTCGAACCGTCAATAGCCCATCTCGATCCTAAATACCTTCATGTACTGCCCGAAAATGTCCACTTTCGCTACTACTCGTACCGATGACGTCACCGATGACGTCACAGATGACGCGGACATCCCTCAACTCGGAATGTACACCCCGAGAGCTACAACATGACACCTCACACGATGCATTCGGATCAAGGATGGTCCCTCTCTACCCCAAACACCTTCATGTACTGCCCCAAAATGGCCACTTTACTTACTACAACCAACTGCGCATGCGCAGATTGACGCGACTTGCATTCAAAACACGCCATTCTGACTCTACCCCACACAAGCTTCACTTTGACACCCTCCACGACCCATTCGAACCAAGGATGGTGCCTCTCTACCCCAAACACCTTCATGTACTGCCCCAAATGGCCACTTTACTTTTAATACAAACTAACTGCGCATGCGCAGATTGACGCGACTTGCATTCAAAAACACACCATTCTGACTCTACCCCACACAAGCTTCACTTTGACACCTCACACGACCCATTCGAACCGTGATTAGCCCATCTCTAACCCAAACACACCCCTACATAGCACCCAAAATGCCTGTTTTCTATATTATTACCAGCACTGCGCATGCGCAGACTATTGAACACGGACGAACCATTGCTCAGTCGATGCTGCCGCACGAGAGCTTCGAAATAAGACCTCACTCGACCCCATTGGACCACCATTAGGACTCACCTAGATCTAACATATCTGACTCCTGTATGGCCCTATACACCAGCATAGCCATGCAAAGTAGGCCAGGCCTTGGTGACTTTTTTCAAAAATTTCACCGATTCGCACGGGGACACTTCCTATCATGTTCTAAATGACGAGACGAGTAAAACGAGACATCACAACCCTACCGCAAATGTATAGAAGTACGTTTCCCAGGGATAAACATTGAACCTATACCCCAGTATGGGATCATATGGGCTCGGTGACTTTTCTGTAATTTCACCGATTCTTGCACGGCGACACTTCCTATCATGTTCTAAAATGACGAGACGAGTGTGGAACCAGAGACCCGCCAACCCTACCAAATTGTGGAGAGAAGTACGTTTCCCAGGGGGACAAACATTGATCCTATTCCCCAGTATGGGACTATATGGGGCTATATCGTACTTTTTCAAAAATTTCACCGATTCGCACGGGGACACTTCCTATCATGTTCTAAATGACGAGACGAGTAAAACGAGACCTCACAACCCTACCGCAAATGTATAGAAGTACGTTTCCTAGGATGGTCCTATACCTCCCATACCCCATATAGGCATTTTCCCGTAATTTAGGATAAAGTCCGTATTCCGTATTTTTTCAGGAAAATTTGTACATACACCCACCCTGGAACTAGGGGAAGATAACTCTGTTGATAGACAAGCCCCGTTAAGCCCGGCGACCTATATACCCCTCATACCCCATATAGGCATTTCCCCAGGTTTTTCGATAAAGTCCGTTTTCCGTTTTTTTTTTTTTCAGGAAAAATTTTACATGCACCCACCCCATTGCCTGAACGCCTCTTCACCTAGGCTTCACTTTGATACTTCACTTGACCCTACTGACCATTAGTATTCTAGCTCCAACACGGCTGGTTGCATACCCTTGGGCCACCGCGCATGCGCAGAATGCCGCTATTTCAACCCCACACCCAGTCCATTAGATGCCCCTTCATGAATGCTTCATTGATACCTCATCGACCCCATTGGGACCATTAGGGCTCCCCTCAGCTCCAACACGTCTATTTCCATACCCTTGGGCCACCGCGCATGCGCAGAATGACCCTAATTTAACCCCACACCCAGCCCATCAGATGCCCCCTTCACGAATGCTTCACATCGATACCTCACTAATTCCATCGGTCCACTAGGGGCCCTCAGCTCCAAAAAGCTATTTTCATACCCTCGGCCACCGCGCATGCGCAGAAGGCCGCTATTTCAACCCCACATCCAGTCCATTAGATGCCTCTTCATGAATGCTTCACTTTGATACCTCACTCGACCCCATCGGTCCACTAGGGCTCCCCTACATCTCAAAACGGCTATTTCCATACCCTTCGGCCACCGCGCATGCGCAGAAGGCCGCTATGTCAACCCCACACCCAGCCCATTAGATGCCCCTTCACATAAGCTTCACTTTGATACCTCACTCGACCCCATCGGACCACTAGGGGCTCCCCTAGCTCCAAAAAGGCTATTTTCATACCCTTCGGCCGCCGCGCATGCGCAGAAGGCCGATATGTCAACCCCACACCCAGCCCATTAGATGCCCCTTCACCTAAGCTTCACTTTGATACCTCACTCGACCCCATCGGACCATTTTATCTAGGGACCGAATCACCGCCAAAACCGCGGCCAAACCGCATCACCGCGCATGAATACATTTTTTTTTTTTTTTTTTTTTTCTGCCGGAACTATGTACTCATTGACCTTTTGTCTCCCTCCCGGTTCCTCCCTAATATGCAAATTTCTGAGGTCAATGTTACTTTCGCGCATGCGCAGTGAGGGGCTGTTCCGTCAATTGACTCTTTGTATACTACTATTGCCATTTTCCAATCACAAAGATTGTATTTCTTCAAAAAAATCTGATAAAACGTTATCAGCATATTGCCTCGGAGACATAATAGGTACATTTACCCAACAATAACGTGATCAACTTCCATGTGTTTTGTTTGTATTTTATCTGCTGCAATTCTCGGCACGCTATATATGAGGTTTACATGGGGAAAAACTCATTTGTGTGTGACAGCTGACCTTTTTTTATAATCCAGAACCTGCAATTTTTGGGGGGGGGGGGCGGGGGATACGATTGTCAAATGCATAAAAATGAATATGATTCAACAAAATGCGCTGCTTTCCCTATTTTGGTATATTTGAAACATTTAAAGGGACGATTTTCTCTTGTAACAATAATATATGACACTCCAAACCCAAATCAAACTTTAACATCAAACTTATTGTGTCAAAATATAATTTTGGTTTGAGGTGTCACATTTTTTACACTGAGAAAATCCTCGGCATAATGCCTCAAACAATGCCATAGGCCGCGGAGCACATTTTCATGAAGTATATGTCCATTTTTTATACATCTGATCGTATTTTTTTTTTCAGGCTGATACTTCTGTATGTATACTTCAAGAAAATATGTAAGCGTCCTGTCTCTGTCTTGTGTGCTGTCCTCAGTGTTTTATAGGGTGGATGGAGGGTGTCTGATTCCATGCTGCTTTAAAGATTTCTTCTTGAAATGTTGAAATGTTGAAAGCGACTCACTCACTATGATTTTTCAGGTTTGGGATAAAAAAGAAAAACAGTCTTATTACCATCCCACACAAAGGATGTTAACGTCACATAAAGGGAACGGACGTACATATCCTTTTCAACAGTCGCCCGATCTGGATGCTCGGTTACTGATAAACTGTCCTACTTTTATGTTTCATATTTACAATCACAGCACGCGACGGTCTTTTATTGATTTCCTATACTTTCTAGCCGGTAAATATGAGAATATTTGTCCTAGACGGTGACCAATATTCGTTATTAAAACCGATTACAAATATTCACAGCTATTTTCTTTTAAATGGTGTTAAAATATGTACAAAGAACTCACATTACCGTTCAAATTAATAATATGCCTTTGTGCAACGAAACAAAATCCAATAAAGGAAGAAGACTCCCTGCACACATTTGCAGGTTGGGAAAAATAAAATTTAAGCTGTTCTGTGACATACATGTAGTAATGATAAGAGCGTTAGACTTAACAAAACTGTCTAAAATTATTACACCTCAAACCAGAATTTTGACAACATGCACTGTCAGAATTGTTGGGTATAGACGTGACGTACCCAAAATCGTTGGGTCAAAATGACCCAAATTTTTGGGTCAGAATGGAATATGACTCAAACTCGCCGTGGTTGGTGGTTGTCCGGTGGGCATGGATTCCTGTTGCTTCAACACATTTTGCTGAGAAACAACGGGAACTTGATAATGTGATGTCTAGCACTATAATATTGCTTGTCTGTTGCACCAAGTAAGCGTCCTCGGTGTTTTGTAGGATGGATGTGGGGTGTCTGGTTCCATGTTGCTTCAACGATTTCTTCTTTGAAGCAGCTGGAACGCAACTTGACTGGGTGGTGTTTAGGTGGTTCGTCGCGATATTACTGAAACAATGTTGAAAGCGACGTTAAATCCTATTCGCTCACTCGCACCCTAAACCTGACTCAAACTCTTTGGGTTCGTCATGTCTATACCCCAAAATGTCTGGTCAAGTTTGAGGTGTCATATTCATACAAGAGAAATCATCCCATAAATACCTCTAAAATGACAACAGATTAGACCATTGAGCACATTTTGATCAAGGATATATCCATTTCATGCAGTTATCCACGATATTTCAAGTATCTTCATGAAAAATCAGAATTTGCTGGTTTTAGATGGAAAAGAAATCAGCCTTATTATCGTCATACACAAAGGTTTTTCCACATGTTAACATCATATATCTTCTTAACTCGCAAGTTTTGAACTCAAACTCAAAATCGACAAGGAATTTGTTGTATATGGTATTGTTCGATACTAAAAACCAGTTGTTCCACAGATTTGTTTAACATAAACTAAGATAAATGTAACTCCGAAGATTGAAGTCCTGGTGGTACGTGATATGATACTATATTTCGGCTATTATTTATGCCATCATCAGGATCCTGATGACGGCATAAATAATAACCACCATGACTTCAATCTTCGGAGTTACATTCATCTTAGTTTTTGGTCGGTACTATTTGGTACACCTTTTGCACTGTAGAGTGAGTAGTCTTTTCAAATCACAAAGATTTCTATTTCTTAAAAAAATGACAACACGTTCTTAACAGATTGACTCGGACACCCAGACGGTAGCTGACACAACCAAACAAATGGTGATGGCCAGTCACCATTTATTGAGGATGGACCTTACCATCACCATTTATTGGTAATGAAAAACGATGATGAGGTCAGTTCATCACCATTTATTGGTGTACGGTCTGTCATCACCAATAAATGGTGAGGAGCAATGAGTGTAAATTTCAGGTCATCATCATTTATTGGTGTATGGGCCTTGTCACCAATAAATGGTGAGGAGTAATGAGTGGTAAATTTCAAGTCATCACCATTTATTGGTGTACGGTCTGTCATCACCAATAAATGGTGAGGAGTAATGAGTGGTAAATTTCAGGTCATCACCATTTATTGGTGTACGGTCTGTCGTTACCAATAAATGGTGAGGAGCAATGAGTGTAAATTTCAGGTCATCACCATTTATTGGTGTATGGTCTGTCATCACCAATAAATGGTGAGGAGTAATGAGTGGTAAATTTCAGGTCATCATCATTTATTGGTGTACGGTCTGTCGTCACCAATAAATGGTGAGGAGCAATGAGTGTAAATTTCAGGTCATCACCATTTATTGGTGTATGGTCTGTCATCACCAATAAATGGTGAGGAGTAATGAGTGGTAAATTTCAGGTCATCACCATTTATTGGTGTACGGTCTGTCATCACCAATAAATGGTGAGAAGCAATGAGTGTAAATTTCAGGTCATCATCATTTATTGGTGTATGGGCCTTGTCGTCACCAATAAATGGTGATGGCCATCGCCATACAATGGCGAGGAGCAATGCGTGTAGATTCAGGTCCCTCATCAATAAACGGTAATGGCCATCACACTGTTAAAAAAGATTTCTTAAATTTTCGTAAATAAGAAAAACTCAGCATTGACTTTATAACAGGGTAAATCAGTATGGATGATAAAGCAAGAATATTTGCATGAAAATGATTGGTTCAAAGAATTCTTCAGTTGCTTTTTAATAATAAAGGTTTGCGTACAATAAAAGTGTACCTGAGATACAACACATATCACGAATCGTTAGATTCTTGGTATGTGCTTTAGAATAGGTTTACCAGAAGACTATTCTGTGAAGTCATATGACGCAGTCAGTATGTCGGCACCTCTTCCCACTTCCCTTATATGTGTTGTAATTTGAACCAATCCTTTTCATGCAAATATTCTTGCTTTATCATCTATACTGATTCATCCTGTTATAAAGTCTATGCAGTGCTTTCCTCATTCAAGAAAATTTAAGAAATCTGTTTTTGTACTGTGCACCATATAATGGCGATGAGGAAATATGGCGATTGTTCTGCTCACCATTTCTTGGCGAAGCTGTCGTCACCTTTATTTGGTGATAGCTATCACCATTTTTCTGGCTATCAACAACAAATCAGTCAACAGATCACTTTCCATATGATTTGCTTAAGAAATAATGTTTTCATAGGCGTGCTCAATGGTTATTTTACGCACGGTTAGTGTGGGAAAGTTTATATTTTAGGGCAAGGGCGAAGCCCGCGCCCTACAATTGATAAACTTTCCCACACTAACCGTGCGTAAATAACAATTGAGCACGCCTATGAAAACATTATTTCTATTCTATTGCACTACCCAAATTGGTTATCAACAAAGATTATATTGAAAATTTAAAAACATATTTTAAAATTTGAGAACTTGACTTTTTCATCCCTTTCTTGAAAAAACTCGTCCACTGATGCTCCGATCTCGGTTGGCATCGTGCCAACGTCAGTGGACGAGTTTATGTGGTCTCTCAAATGGGGAGTGATACTGTCAGCCGCGTCAGCTGTGTCGAATTTTCGTGGATATATGTCTATTTGTTTCGCTTTGTTAATCAATTTCACGATGGAAACAACAGTTAAACTTGAGAGAGAAATTTCATCTGGTAATTTATTTGTTTGTTTTATTCGAGCTAACACGTGTAATAAATGCACGGTTAGCTCGATGTTATTGACAATGTTATAGAATTGTATTTCATCTGCTGCCATTCCCCACGCTAATAAAAGTTCAACAGTCTCTCAACCTTTATGCTCGGTTTTTAACAAACTGTCCATCATTTCTGTTTCATATTTACAAAATACAGGTAAAACTTTAAATGGTGGTCTTTTATTGACTATCTATTTTAGACAGTAAATATTATGAAAATATTTCAGAATAATTGTCGATTTTAAAACCGGTTACAAATATTCACGGGAAGTTTGATTTAAATGGTGTTAACGTGTGGAATAGGAACTCACATACCCATTCAAATCTATATTGTGCCTTTGCGCAATGAAACATATCCATTCAAGGGAGGAGACTCTCTGCAGACACTTGCATATTGGGAAATAACAATATTTTCCGACTTCTGAGGTATAGTAAAGCTGCGAGCGTTAGACCTGCCGGTCTATATGTAGCCCCATGAACGATTGGCGCTATTTCCAGTGATAGTGCATAAATTTGCAGATTATATGAACAATTTCAGTTATATCCAATTTCAGTTATACGAAGCTTGTCCCAACAAGCACCAGACAGCTGTCGTCGACATCATGTTTAAATAAAACTGGGTAAGTTAATATATTCGGCGTCACGATAGACCCATTCAAACAATCGTTAGGCAGCTGTCGCCCACAGTGTGTTTGGATACATCTGGACAATTTCGGTTATATCCAGTGACACAGGATATATACCCAGTCCGACAATCGTTAGTCAGCTGCCGTTCACAGATAGTTTAATGACGCAGGATATATATCCACCTAAATAATCGGTAGATAGCTGAGATCTGCCTGAAGGTGGCGCCACTGGGTTTTGCTTACATCCTTCTCTGGATGTCCGTTCGTGTCCGTTATGTCCGTTCCTGTCCGTGCGAATTTTGAAATGCTTTGTCGGATTCCTCTGAAATTCGGCGCATGCATTCCTTGCGACAAGACGTCAATTGATGTTGCGTTTTATTAAGATCTGCCTCAAGTTGGAGCCACTCTGGTTCCAATCTTCCATCCGTTCATGCAAATTCGGTTTTCGCAAACGATAAAATAAATAAAATTCATCGGACTCATCCAAAAGTCGGCATATGCATTCCTTGCGATAAGACGTCGATATTGGTATTGAGTTTCAGTAAGATCTACCTCAATCTGATTAAAACACAGACTTAATAACCCGCTCCTCTATCGGACATGTCGCTGATTAAGATCTGGGACAGTTCCTATAACAAATCCGTCAGATGAACTCCGAATCGAATAGTTTCCGGGTCAAATAGTCGCCCAATGAGACGGCTCGTAGTATAGCGTGACGGCTAATCCCCTAATCTCCGTTATTGTTGTGATGCAGTTATGAACTGATTGTATGAGAGAAAATAACCGTACCTATATATCCTGAAGTGCAAGAAATATCCCTTGATCTTTTCGCCTGGTCTGTCATTAAATAAAGAGAGCAACGGGGAGTAAAGAGAGCAACGGGGAGCAAATAATAATCTTTCGAAGTTCCGTGATCGCTCATGAACTGGAGTCGACAGCATTTGTTAATTGTGTGTATATTATATTATATAAATATATATATTTATTATCTATATTGACGAAGGCAACAGTGCACGCTATATGTGCTATAATGATCAATTCACTTGTAAAAAAAAAAAAATCTATTTTACCTTCTACTACTTGGAGACATTTAATTTATGTGTAGAATGTATGCATAAACTGAAAGTATGTTTCACAGAATGCATATATGTACATAAGTTAATGAAAAACTGTCTTTTATGCGTTGTAAAGTACCTGTGTGATCTATGTATATTCCAATTGTATTGTATTTGTATTATTGCAACCACTGTATTGATACCACCTCCGCACGAAATGTATATACCTATCTTTACCACTTATGTCACGAATTGTGACCAGTGTGAAAAATAAAGTTGAAGTTGAAGAACTTCGTTAGCTGCCTGCATGGGGGTTGGCAATTTCTCCGTCTCGTCCGTACACTCGGCAACATAAAGATATCCCGTAGCTGGTAGGAAGAACGGCTATACAGTGTCTTTTTACGTAGCATGCAAGAAAACATCTGAAGTTGCTCCTGCTTTAATGCGGGCACGCATGGCACACCATAATTTTCATCTCGCCCGTTGAACTTGGCCGCCACTGAATATAGGGCGCTTTCCATTTCGCGTAGTCGGCGTGGCTGCTGGCAATGCCTTGATTGTGCATGTTCCATTTACTGTGCCCGAGCAATGCTGGCTTTGCCTCCGAATGGAAAGCGCCAATACAAGCTCTTCGCCGGTTGAGGCTGGACTGTGATTGGTCGCCAGTCTGACATGCGCGACAGATTTAAGATAGGAACTGTCCCAGATCTTAATCAGCGACATGTCCGATAGAGGAGCGGTTTATTAAGTCTGTGTTTTAATCAGATTAGATCTACCTGTAAGTGGCGTCACTTGATGTAAGCGATACTGCCTTGATGTAAGCGATATAACTATGAAACAAATCATCTGATTCCTCCGAAATTCAGCATACGGAATCCTTGTGACAAAAGACGTCGATTGGTATTGCGTTTCAGCAAGGTCTGGTTGAGGTGACACCACTAGGGTTCATTCCGTCCTTCCGTGCTTGCTTGTGCGAATTATATGTCTCTACACGCGATAAACTCGAAACGCCTTGTCGGATTCCTCTGAAGTTTGACATATGTCGATTGGTGTTGCGCTTTAGCAAGATCTGTCATTAGGTGGCGCCACTAAAGACTTTCGCGAATTATTCCTTTCCCATTCGCTTCATCACATTTCGGAAACGATAACATCGAAACGTTTCATCGGATTTATTCATCGAAATTCGGTATATGCATACCTGGTGACAAAACGTCGATGGTTATTGCGTTTCAGCAATATGTGCCTGTAGGCATTCCGTTTTTTCGTGCTTGTTCGAGTGGATTACATATGTCTTCGTACGCTATAAACTTCAAAGTCTTATTGCCAGCGTTAATAATTGTACCATTTATACTCAGCCGGTATGTGAATATGCTATCATATAGAGTAAAATGGAAACCATTATTCGCCAAAAAAATGGGATTTATTTTTTCCAATAATTATTATTCATCGGTAAAATATAGTAAGGAAAAACATACGTATATGAGGTTTAGATCACGAGTTTATATTCGCTTCGTTCTGATCATATTCGCCATATCAACGTCTGTATGTAGCCTACATGACAGCCATGTGACATATTACTCCCATTGATCACAGCATTTTGAACTAACATCCAGTTCTTTATATTTATTCTGTAAAAGCTTAGTCGGCATATATTGTAAATCAAGACATCAGGGGAATCGTCGCTTCAGTCAGATTGTTCAACGGATACGAACGAACGCACACAGCGACGACAACATTCGACAACATCGTCGATTTCACCTACATGTAGGCCTGTATACTGACTGCTTGCCTTCCCCATCTATACTCCCGAGATGAAAAACACTTTCAAAACTATTGCTGCTATTTCGGCGGCGGACCTAGCATCCTCTGACCGCTTGTTGCCTTTGATGTAGCACTGATAAGAGGGTTCATACATGTGTAGGGCGAGCCCGAAAACATCGGCTAAGGAGTCTATTTTTTGTTTTGATTGTTGTTGCTGACCCCTTAGCCCGAATCACTTATACAGAATTTTTTTTGGAGAGCCGATGCCACCAATGTCGTATGTACGCCAATATCCAAATACATATTTGGCGATATCCAGTGAGACCCGCGTGCATCGTTTGAAAGAAGAAATGGCTCATTCAACAACCAATTCATCACTGACCCCTTGTAGTTGATATAGTTCAATGAACATCAATTGCTAACTTGTTATTTGTGGAAATAACCGCTCTTTTGCAATGACCGTCACAGTATTTATCCGGTATAATTTTCTAAATTCTATTTTTCTGCTACATCTTTCTAATTTACTGACAACCTACATGAGAGCTCGGAATTTATTTGTGGCAGAATATTATTGACTCTTAACTGTATTCGTCTTAACCCCCTACCTTCCAGGCCTGGGGCGCGGGGGGGGGGGGGTGAGGGTCTATAATGTCGCCACTACCACTTTTCTTAGCATATTTCCGAGAACGACACAAGCTGACACTCGGTGAATTGTAGTTTCGGAGTGATTCAGTGGTACTGGAAGACCCCGAAAAAAGTTCCAGCACAATTCATGTGACCTTGACCCCTTTAACCTTAGGGTCACGTAACTTCGGGACTGCCCAGCGGAAATCTACGTAGGCAACCGATTGTACGCTCGGAAGACAACAGCATGACTTTCCTCATTCGCAATATCTCCAGTATCACCAGGTCATGGGATTGCTGAATAGATCATGTGACTTCCCGCTGTCCCAGTAAATGTATCCCAGATGGTTTGTCTGATTTATCGCAAAATAATGACCGTCTGGAGTCTGAAACGTGTCAATTCATGCCAAACCTGCATTCGGTCATTGCCCTGCCAAACAATATTGCACAAGATCTAATAGAACTCGTCAAAACAAAAAATCCTTTTCGAAATGGAAAATTTCTCGGTTAACTCACAGACCATACTTCATGTTGTTTTGATTGACGTTGAACAAGTCCAACCTAAAGGAAGGTCGTCAGATAGACTCCTGCAACCAAGGAAGGTAATTCGGGTATCATTTGACCAGCCGAATCGGATTACCTCCCCCTCAACTCCATTCAAATGCATGGGTTGTTCCAATGACACCAGAGGGCGCAAAAGTACACGTACTTGCCACCCCTACCCACCGTTCTAACTGCAGTGGACCGACTCACAATAGCGTTGATTTTCGACTGGCAGATTCGAAGATAAAACTATGACATCACTGGAACTATACAACTTAAACAAGCGGCATGTGTAATATTAAAGATAATACTTTGATATCATATTTCCATGTGTCATAACAGATATGATTAATAGTATTTTCGACTTAATTTGAGATCTATAGTGTGTAATTTGTCGATAGACGGTTCATGCGTCCACGTTAGTTGTTTGGTTTTGAGTCATGCGTGCTAGCCGATTCCGGCGCGTCACATCTGGTGATTCATGGGAAATTCGTGTAGAATCGGTCTTCTTCGTAGATTTCCGCTTGGTGGTCCCAAATGGACTTTCCTATGAATCTCTATATGTGACGAGTCGAGTCACCTAGTACGTATGACTCAAAACCAAACCACTAACACGAAAGCATGAACTGTCGATCGGCGAATTATACACTCGGATTCCAAATTTAATTCGAATGCACTGACAATCATATTTGTTATGACCCATGGAAATAAAATATCATATTATTTTAGCTTTATCATTAAACGTGTCACAAGTTTAAGTTATGTAGTCTCAGTGATGTCACGTCTGTTTTCGAATCTGCCAGTTGAAAATCATGGCTGTTGTGGATCGGCCGCCTGCAGATGGAACAATCTCCATGCAGGATTATTACGGTTCTTACAACAGCGTTAACTTTCAACATTAGCATATTACTTTTAGAATGACAAAGAAATCCGACTGTTCATTCCATCACAATAAAGAATTTGTTAGGAAGTATACTGCTCTTGTCCATTACTACGAGCGTGATCTTTCAACAGAAGCGGTGGTCTTTTGTTGCCGAAATGCCCCCCCCCCCCCCTTCATTATTTTTCTTAAACCATGAGCTAGGGGGCTGAAACTTACACCACACCCTTGGGTCAAGCTCTACCAGACGTCACAGTGACTTCATTTTTAAAAACGACATTTTTGGACCGATTTTTCGGTCAGACTTTTCGAATTGTAAAGTTATAGCTGTTAATTGTTGCGTTTCATAGCATTCTGTTGTCTGTTGAAATACATTGCAGTGTGGAACGGGATCGGAGCAATGCTGGGCAAAGTCTTTGCTGCCTTGAAATGAACATTCGACGATGTGTCTAAAAGTCAATCGTTGAAAGACCACCCTCAACTACGAACCGTAATACTGCATGCGAATGATTTGTGTTGACCAATAAATCGGTTGTTCGTCTTTCCGAACCAAAATCAATTTTCCGTGTTTTACTAACTAATCAATGTAGCGACCCCAATAGATCATGGAAAATTGCAAAAAGGATAACCCTTTACAGTGTAAAACAATTGTGACCAATATGTATTTTTTTATCCCGACTATAGGAACTATTTATCACTGCACATTATATACCGGCTTGCTGAAACCAATGTTCCATGACGTAACTAAATTATGAACATGAATTTTGTTTACTAAATGTCATGGAATGAGTACAACTTTCCAATATTACCTCTCCTTCCAATTGATCAAATATATTATATATGTCATTGTTATATTTAGTATGGAGTAAGCGATCCTCCTCATTACATGGTCAATATACAAAAAATCTCCTCTGTTTTGCACATTTTCAAGGCAAGGATGAGCCGAGATGCAGTGCATATAACCAGACATTGAATTTAATTGATTTTAGAAAGGAAAGCAGTTAGCGTTATCCGTGATTCTAGTCAAAGGGGGTGATCGAACAGTGGTTCATTGTAATTTTTCACAGGACGAGGAGGCCAGACAAAGACATGGAATGTATAATACAGCGCGTTTCAATCCGAATCGCTATATAACACCACACCAACTGTGGTCTCCATACGATGAACACGGTCTGTCTCCACATTTCGTGTAACATGCAGATTCACACGCCCATAAAGGGAAGCACTTAATTGCATGGTTGTTGTCTTTTACTGCCAACAATCTCGTGAAGCAAAGGTAATTTCCAAGGTAAGCTATCAATGCGACCGTTCCGCTGTGCATTTCACCAAGAAGTCTTCTTTAATAGACAAGAGCAGAATACTGTCGAAAAAAATTATTTATTACGATGGAATGAACATTCGAAATCCTTTATCATTCTAAAAGTGATATGCTAATGTTGAAAGTATACGCTGTTTTAAGAGCCGTAATATTCTCCCCATTTGTCTGATCACTGCTAGATTATTATTGGCAACGATTTGGTGAAAGACTCACGAAATATAATTGACAAAGGATCTGCTGCAAGTTGTATTGTCAGTCATTTGTCCAGGATATTAACTTTTCAATGGGAGGTCTTACACCAAAGCCTCTCCTTATTATTGTAATGGACCAAAACCCTGGTGGCGTATTATATCTCTTTCAATCACCTGATGAATTGTGCATTCATTCATCTGCATGACAGGTGGACACTTATCTAAATCTAGCATTGCTTATGTAACACGAAATTAAATAAATTGGCAAGCCACAATATACGCGCCACAAGGCGTGAAGTCCTACATGTAACCCGATACACCAAAATTAAAGCTTGCTCTTCCGACTGTTCCAGCCCAGAGACCTCGCGCTGGCAATAAGTTGATGGCATGTTACACGAAGGAGGCGACAGGCTAATTGAATTGTATTAAGATCCCCACCTGGCATTTAATTGTCATGGATGTTGGGACCTACATCAAGGGATAGAAGTGGGATAAAAACTCATCAGGCATGGCGTTTTGGTTTCGATTAAAAAACGATGTTAATTTTTTATTGTTAAAACAATTCCGTTGACTCTTTAACAAGGTGAACTACATTTCGATAACTAATTACCAACAATTTCAATAAGATTTCTCATCAGTGTTCCCCGTCTCGAGGCGAGGCAAGAAACTTATTCAAAATATGGGGTCGAACATGCGGATTTTTTGTCTCCTATTCCATAGGTAACATAACCCTATTTTTAAACACCTGAAAAACGTGCCAATCTGAGGCTGACGCATCTGAAAAACGTGCGAAACCGAGGCTGACGGAGGTTGACTACGCGGCTCGCTCGTCATGTAGGGTTTTGATATATCTGAGAGTCAAATATTATAGGCACATTTTAAAATACGCCACAGACTATTTCTAGCTCAGCCAGCCAAGCAATGTTCGTCGGAAGTCAAGTCCTGATAATAATCTTCAATGGTGGTTTATGACCTATAGCTCTCGATCTCCGATCGAGCCGCCCACCTCCGGCAGTACGAATGTTTCGAGTTACAGTGCAATGCCAAAGAAATTGGAACTCTTAATTCTGCGTCTATGAAGAATTTCTGCCAGGCTTCGCCAGCATTAACCCAACAATTCTAAGAAACACGAAAATTTCATCAAAAGGCTGCTGTGGACATCCACAGCTTTGATCCATGATATGGCATCTTCACATTTCAGGTTAAATACTACACTAACGTTCCGTCATTTACCTTGACCAAATGAATAGACTAAATTGTTCAAACCGGGAAACGCACGTGATGTCATATAGCCATTCAAGATAGGAGCTTGCCAACACCGTGCAGCGAGGATTGTCTTTGATGTCTGCCGGTGGGATGTCCAAATATGGCAAGAGGTGGTTGTATTGATCTTAATTTCTCTCGAATAGCCAATCAGATTTGAATTTTAAAGAGATCATACATTGCACTTCTCCTAATATGGATCACGGAATATTTATAGAGCTATGACATCATTAAACCCGTATTCTGATCAGATAATGTGTTATGTTCAGCCAAGGCAACACGTGTAGTGTTAGACTTGGATATGAGAAGATGTGATATGGCAACCTACAGAGTAACATTCCACAGTTTAATATGAGACATTATACAGACGAGTGCTCATTCACCCCCATGGCTCATTCACCCCCATGGGTTCATTCACCCCCTTGGGTTAGTTTATAGGGATAGGGAGATCGCGTGCTCTTTCTATACTACTCATCGCGCACTACTCATCCCGCATGCGCAGTCGACGCATTCTACTGTAGGGTGCAAGCCTGGCCCATGGAATCTCAGGTAGCGAAAACACCAGGTCTCGCGCCTCACCCTATCACACGCCACACCTATAGGAATAGGGAGATCACGTGCCCTTTCTATACTACTCATCGCGCACTACTCATCG